>CAUYON010171523.1:0-36708 GCA_963573935.1 Arctocebus calabarensis
ACTGATGGTGGTACCTGGAAAGTGCCCCATATATAAGTGTGGAAGGAAGGAAGGAAGGAAGGAAGGAAGGAAGGAAGGAAGGAAGGAAGGAAGGGAGGGCAGGCAGGACTATGATGGTATATAGTTGCCTTTAGCTATCAATAGGAAGAGGATCATCAGGCGAGGGTTTGTGGGTTTTTTCTTTCGGGGGGATAGAGTTTCACTCAGTTGCCCTGGGGTTGAGTGCTATGCGTCATAGCTCACGGCAACCTCAAACTCTTGGGCTCAAGTGATCCTATTGCCTCAGCCTCCCAAGTAGCTGGGACTACAGTCACCTGCCACAATGACCAGATATTTTTTAGAGATGAGTCTTGCTCTTGCTCAAGTCTCTAACTCTTGAGCTCATGCGATCTGCCCACGTTGGCCTCCCAGAGTGCTAGGACAGGCATGAGCCGCTGCGCCTGGCCTCATCAGGAATAGTTTTAACAATCTATAGGAAACTCTGTCCCCTTTGGCCAGCAAAAAGCCAGGCAAGGAGAGAATAGCTATGAGTCCCTTCCAAACATTTAGTCTCTGCAGCCTGGGCCCATTATAAAATTGCTAATTTTCTGGTGTCCAAGGGGAAGCCACCCTTATAGAACTGTTCATTTCACTCATCAAATATTTCCTGGACACTGGCTCTAACCAGACTTGATGCTGATGGGTTACAAGTGGGAATAAGAACTTAGTACCTTCCTCCAGGGAACCCTCGGTCAAGCAAGCAAAGTGAACACAGACATAATTAAAACGAACCTTGATAAGCTTCCAGCGCAGGGATGAACACGGGCCATAGGCGGAGCTAGGACGTTTGCCTGGGAGGGACACTGTGTGCCGGAGAGCAGGACGCAGGAAGACGAGTAGTCCCAGGTGAAGACACTGCCCCCCAAGTGTAAAGGACGTACGAAAGTGGGTAGCCGTTTGTGGGGAAAGGAGCAAGGTGGCATGCGTGAAGTGAAGCATGTTCAAGGTGGAAAAAGTGGAAACTTGAAAACTTGGCTGCAGTGAAATCGTGACAAGCCTCTTACATAAGGCTGAAGAATCTGGGCCTTGGCATGGAAGCATCAAAGGCTTTGAAGCAGGGAGCGATGAACTCAGACCCTGGGTTTTGTGTGTTTGCTTAAGATCCTCACATTTACACCCAAAAGGCTTCTGAAGAGGTAGAACTGGTCAACACTTCCTCACCTGGAGCGACCCAGAGCTGAAAGGGGGCATTTCGTACCAGCTCAGTGTTCTTTTGCAAAGCAGAACTGTGTGTCCTTTCTCCTCATAAAACAGATAACAAGGGACTCTGGCTCAGCGATCCTACTTAGGCACAGCCAAGAAGAGAAGTAAAGGCAGCAGCAGGGGGCTGCTTCCAAGAATAAATCTAGAAGTCTGGGGAGAAAACAAGGAAGACGTATTTGTGAGTCATCTAAAAATACATTCCATGGCGAAGGACACACAGGTACTTGCTGCTTTTCTGTGTAGTTAAAAGGATAAAAAGTAGCCAGCTCCATTAGTACAAATGATCAAAGTGGGTTTCTACTGGAATAAAAAGCCAAGGGCAGCACAGTTAAATGAGGGACAGAGCCTGGAACGGATTGGGGACCAAGGACAGTGGCTCCAGGCAGAGCCCAACGGTTTGTTGGGGGTGCGGACAGGAAACGCGCCTTGTCTAAGTCTAGGGAGGAGCGTGGGGAGGAACCCAGGGAGGCCAGTACAGGGAGCTGTCACTCTGCGACAGGAAGAAAGATGGTTCACTGACCCTGCTCGGACAGGAACCAAATGTCCTTCCCACTGGCCAGCCTCTGTGACCAATCCCCTGGGCCTTCCCTGGGTCTGCCACTGTGAAAGTTTGCTCCTTACCTGTGTTCTAAGCCTAAAGCCTATCCTCTAATAGGATAGGAAATATCTCAGTTTGAAAATTCGAGTCATTTATGATGCCAGAAACTCTGAGGTAGGTGTGGGCTGCAATCCAGCCTTGACACTTTCATTTTACAATTATCAAGAGCCCAGGGCACGGACCCTGGGCATTAACTGTGAACTGCTATTGGATGTAGTTGAGTCTTCCCACAGGGCTGTGTGATGTCCTAAGTTTGTTTGCTTTTTGAAAGCCGTAAGTGATTAATTTCCCCCCTGCTCTTTCTGAGAACCATTTTCTCTCATGGCTTTTATGCCTTCTCTGCAAACCCCTCCGTGGGCGGCTTCACCTCTGACCGTTCAACACCCCAGGTCTCCAGCACCCTTGGAGATGTTCTCAGAGCACTGAACTCAGCGAGCGAAGACAATGGTGCTCTCCCTGGAGTGGCCTGCGTTACTCTCTGACCCCATCTGGAGCGGGGTGTCCGGATGATGTTTTGAAAATGGCTATCTTGAAAGGATAGCGCTTTGTTAACAGAGAAACCCCCAGTCTGAAGGCTTCTCCTTGGACACACTGGTAAATCAGCACATTTTATGGTTGATCTGTGGCTTTGCCACCTGCCTTGGCCCCCCCTCTCATTCAGCACTGACTTCCTGTACAGGCCACGCTTTTCTGGGGTTCGGGTACATCTCTTCCTCTTAGATCCTCTTCCCAGATGTGCTTCGTCACTGTCTGTGTTCCAGACCTTTCTTGACGTCCACCCTGCCCAGAGTCCCATTTCTTCTCTCCCTGGAATCTGTCGATCCATCAAGTGCTGTGAAGACGGGCACTGCAGGTGGTGGGCGGTGCGAGGCGGCGCCTCTGCCCCAGTGGGCGTGTAGTGGGCACTTCTCCCCGGCCTCTTCACCTCTCTCTGTGACAGCGCTTGGATTCCCTTAACACAGCCTTGTCTCCACCATCACATGCCACCTCAGGGGACCGTCATTCAGGCTGTACAAACAAGGAGTGGATGCCGGACCCCAGCCTGGCCCAGCAGGCTCTCCTGAGAGTGGCCGAAGGATAACCAACGGTGGCACTGACGATGTCAAACGGGGGCTCTGGAAAAGCCCTGTGTAATTCTGGATATCTCGTGCTCCTCACTGGCCCCTTCCTGCTCTTTCTGAATAACCGTGCAGTGAAGGACCTTCTCCTATTCTCCCTCACGTTAGCTAGCAGGGTAAAAGCCCTAAGTCCACTTCTTAAGCTAAGAGAATGGGAAACTGAGGATGCCTTCAGAAAAGTACGCCTTGGAAGAGACTATTTTAGATGGTCTTGGGGAGGTTTAAGTGGGCTCCTCGAGAAAGTGGTAGCAGATGCTTCTGACCTGTCACAGAGGCTCCAAGGCTCTCCAACGAGGGGGCGTCAAAGGGCTGAGGGAATCATTTGACACAGGCTGACATTTTGGCATGAGTATTCCACTCGGTTCATGGTCAGCAGGGGAGTCTCCACCAAGCAGTCTGGCCACGGCCTCACCTGGCACCCTTCAAGAGGTGACATTGCAAGGTCGAGCTGGCTGCCATGGCAACAGGGTGCCTTGCCTTGCCTTCTCCCCTCAGAGGAAGGCTCTGACTCCTGGCTACTGCCCTCTGAGATGACAGGTGTGGGTGGGGGTGGAGATTCAATCAAATGTGATCAGAGGCAAAAGTACTATGAAGCTAGTAAGGTTTACATTTCAAAGCCCACACTTGTACTAGGCCCTTCTAGTATCCAAATGTAGAAATTATACCTAATTTCTTCTGTTATTGTATATATTTTTCATAAAGCAAGCCCTCAAAATTATGTAAGCATTGAGCCCACGTAACTTGGATCTCTCCCTGACTGCAGTACCAACAGAGAAAGGAGAGATAAAATTAGGAAACTCAGAGATCAGGGTTCTCGAAATAAAATTAAATACCAAAAATGACTTTTACTTTTGAAATAGAATGAATATTACCTGGGTGCATTGGGACCTACCCCTTCCTTCTGCCTCATAGGGGATGTCCCTCACTAGCTAATGGGGGCCGAGGGTGAACACAGAAATCCGCCTGATGGTCCCCAGGGCTTAGAGGATTGTCTCGGGTCTGGATGGGCTCCTTTCAGCAGTCTGAAGGGGAAGGGCTGGGTGATCCTGCAAGGTGATCAGGAAACAGGTGCTTCCTCTTTGGAAAAACCACCACCCACATCTTCCCCAGAAAGAGCCCACTCTGAACTCCACAGGTGGTTTTACTGAGGAGACTAGAAGGTGTCCTAAGGCAGACACGGCAGATGAGCCAGAAGACAGTGCTTGATTTAACTGACATTGTTCCTTGCCCTGTGCAAGGCTGGAGGCCGAGGACAAAGCCCTAGAGTTCGGACCTCCTGGGGATGACCCACACTCACAGCACTTTGTTCTCACCCAGACAGCTGCTGGGTTAGGCTGTGCCTCTGTGAGAATGAGAAAAATAAAGACCGCCACCCCTGTAGGTGGTGCTCTATGTGCCCGACACCTTGGTAAGTGGAGCAAAGATTCCAGCCCTGGGTTCTCTCCTCTCTCCCCCTTCGCGTCTGCACCCAGACACAGCCTGACAGGAGGGCCCTGAGCCCACCTCCAGCTCACCTCCAGGGCTCTGCCCCATGCCTTCTCTTACAGCCCCTCTCTCCACTCTGACTCCTCCAGCTTCTTGCCTCCATCTGTCAGGATACAACCCTCCCCCTGGGAGACCAGCAGGCAGGGCCAAAGGCAGAGAGGTCTCCTTGTCCTCTGCTTGCTTTTGCTGGCTGCAAAGTGGAGAAAGGTGGGCCCTGTCCCTTGCATGGTGGGGATCCACTTTAGTTTCTCCACCGATGGCTCAGGCAACCTCCCTTTTACCTATAAAAACTCGTTTTTCTTCTGGAGACATTACACTCTTATGTCACACAAAGTGTGCTTATTTTTTCTATTGACAATAGCGTGGCCCTGCTCTTAGAGAAACAATAATCCTAGCATTATTATCTCAAAGGAAATAGTACCATCTCCAAACAGATTCATTCTGATATTAAATCCCTTGCAGCTGAATAAAGATGGAGGCGAGTCTCGGTACATGACACCCCAAATGTTTTCAGGGCTTGTCAGAAGAATAAGCCCCCACTGTGCACCGTGATTCACTTTGTTCTACAGCTTCCCTGGAACAGTTACCTTCTCTGCTATTTAATATATGCAGTATTTATTATGGAGTGTGAAAGCAATAAGGCCGCCATCCAGTACCTATTGCAACAATGACGCTACATAAACCCAGACACATACAGCGAGCGCTTATGTCCCCCTCATGCACCTGCAGGTCATCTGGGATTCAGCTGATCCAGGCTGGGCTCAGGCTGGGTCCAGGTCTCCTCCACATCCTTCTCCCCCTCTGTGGACCAGTGTTTTCCTGAGGCACATTGTTCTCACGGCAAGAAGTGGAAGGACAAGAAAAGAAGCTCAATCACAAAAACACATTTCAAGGCTCCCTTATGTCGTATCTGCTAATATCTCACTGAGCAGAGCAAGTCGTGTGACCACGCCCACAGCAAATTAAGTTACCAAACCCAGTATCAGTGGAGCAGAAAAATACAGAAGGTGCCAAAGATGTATTTGCATTTTAAGAAAGGAAAATATAGTATTAAAATTGTAATACTCAGTGGCACCTGTGGCTCAAAGGAGTAGTGTGCCGGCCCCATATGCTGGAGGTGGTGGGTTCAAACCCAGCCCGGCCAAAAACCACAAAAAAAAAAAAAAAAAGAACGAAAGAAAAGCTTCTGGGCAGCACCTGTGGCTTAAGGTGTAGGGCCTCAGCCCCATATACTGGAGGTGGCAGGTTCAAGCCCAGCCCTGGCCAAAAAACTGCAAAAAAAAAATTGTAATACTCGAGCCAGATTTGACTAGTGCAATTACAAGAGATATACTATACAATATAATATACAAGATAACAAACATTATTAATATATGTTGAGTATTACAATTTTAACATAGAATTTTCCCTTCTTAAAATGTGTGTATATGTATTTTTGCACCTTCTGTATATTCTGCCTCTCACAGAAGGATCTTTCAAGTTACATGGCCAGTGGTGCACAGGGCTGGGGTAGGGGGTGGAGAGTGGAGGGAGTAAAGAACTGGGAAAAATAAAACCACCTACCATAGGGAGGAAGGAGAAAGGGAAAGGTGGCAAAAGGAATAATATTTTTAGGCACCTGCTTTGTACCAGGTACTCTTCAATGTGATGCAGGCTCAAAATTGTATTTAATCCTCCCACAGCCCTGTGTTGTACATGGAAAACTGACATCTGGATGACAGACTGAGCCTGTGAGGGTCTAATGGACCCCAGACCACACCACTCCATTTACAGCCTAAGATAGCAAACTCTGGAGCTGTTTCTTGATCTTTCATAGCGACAGATGTATACTGAGCCAGAAAAGAGGTCAACTGCGAAATTTCAAATGTAGTCTCCTTGCAATGGGCCTAAAGCAGGGATATATACTGGAAGTCATGATCTGAGCCCAGCGACCTGCATTCATCACCATTACACCCTGGGTCACGGCTCACTCATTCCCAAAGCTCTCTAAGGCATTTAAACCAGTCTTGGGCCGCACGAGTCACTCTGCTCTGATCTGACACTTGTTATAATGGGAGGACCGGGAGCCATTTTCAAGATCTCTATAACAAGTTTGGGCCTTTGCGCTTTTTAATTGCTTTCCTGCATTTGACTTATTAGGCATTAATGCAGAACGCACGTGTAGGAGAAAGAAGATAATGTCAGGCAATTTCCCAGGTATGGTGTGACTCTGAGCACCAAGGTTTAGACGGACTAGGATGCTATGAGGAAGAAGAAAACAGGACACAGACTGTATACATCAGGCATTAGGTTAGTTGGTGCTGAATAAATATTTGTCGAAAGAATGACTTCATCAAGGATTTTCCACCTGCACTAAGCAGCTGTACTGTGGTATGGGCTTTGTGGTCCACTCAGGCCTGGAAGGACGATCAGGATTCTTCTAAACACTAACACTTCTTCACTCAGAGAAAAACACAATCTCCGAGGTTTATTCCCACCTGCTTGCTCCCTCCTCCTTTTAGACGTCTAATGGCCGCCTGATGACTCCCCTATAATCACTGACGATCTGGACTCATGCATTACAACATTGCTCCCAGCCCCATCCTGGGGACCTCGGATGCTCCTGCAGTTCCCACCCCCCTCAGCACCAGCAGGCTTGGTCTGCTCCACACTCACCCACCCAGTGGCCCAGGCTGTAGCCCTCAGAAATCACCCTAGGCCATATTTTCAAACAGTGGGTCAGAGCCATTGGTGATCATGGCATTAAAACTTAGTCAGTTGCAGCATTTTTACAAGCTAAAATAGAAAAGTAAATATCCAAGAGCATTGGATGTATTAAGGGGGGTTTTTCATGAGACTTTTGTTTAAATTATATGCATGTGTATCAATGACTGTACAAGGCTAGGATGTCAGACTGGTTTTTTTTCCAGAGAGTTAAGGTCAAAAAATTTGAAAAATACTTCCCTTGACTTTTTCATGTGCAGAAGATTCCATGCTTCCAACATGTGTGTCTGCTCACACTCCACTTCTCACACACCCAAGGTTGTAGCTCTTTTGGTTCTATATGGGCCCATCAGCACAGCAGTAGAAACTCAAGAACACGGACATTGGCACATTACCCATCTCCTACCTCACCCCAGGCCCTCTGATGCACACACATGCCCCCCACAATACTGTGCGGTACACACACACACTGTCCGACATGGGAGGTGCGGGTGAACGCTCGGCGCAAGAAGGAAAATACATCGGAATGGATATTGAGACTGAAGGTGGATTTCACATCTAAGCTCACGTGGAACAAAACAGAGCACCCCTTAATGACCAGAAACAAAAGGGGTAAGAATCTGGACATTTGAATTAATCTCATGAAATTAACTCAGGATGCAGAAAGATTTCAGCTGTCATCCAGATTACAAAATGATAACCCAGAAAGGAAAGCCCAGTATTAAAAACGCAAGCCATAATCTAAACTTCGATTCAACATAGATTGCCATGTTCAACACCAAGACATTGATACGTTAAGGGTTTTCATTCTTAGCACTACTAACATTTTGGAGTGGATAATTCCTTTTTTGGAGTGTCAGTGCTGGGCATTGAAGGATGTTCACCAGCATCCCTGAGGTCCACCAGTTAGATGCCCCTTGCACCCTCCCCCCACCTTGTGATAACCAACTAATGTCTCCAGACACTGCCAAATGTCCCAGGAAAATTCACCCTAGTTGAACCACTGAGATATAGCAAGGACACCAAAAGCAATGTCCTGAGTGCCTCATTATTGCTGAGTTCCTCTCCAGCCATGGCCTCCCTTGGCCCACACGCCAGCCCTGTGAGGGGAGGCAGGCCCCGTTGGAGCTATCCAATTTCTGGGAGTGCTTGGGAGCTCAGCCTCAGCTTCTCAACTCTGAAGCATAGAGTCTGTGACTTCCTGTTGTTGATTCAGTCACAAAATGACCCTACATCCTCAGTCCTCTGGTAGTGCCAAGTCAGGAATCAAAACATCAGGACAAGATTCTAGGAAGGCTTTAGCATTTGTGCTATGTCTGGAAGGGGGTGTCATTCAACAAGTTTGTGCATTTTCGATCTGTGTTGAATCGAGAGAATGTCCACTGTTAGCATTACTTATCTCCTCACATACAGGCAGCTAAGGCCCAGAAAAAAGAAATAACTTCCGTCACGTCAAGCAGCTGTCAGTGGTGCCCCATGCTTTGGGCCCTAGGACACCTGACCACAGCCAATTACAGTGCCAGTCTGTCTGCTTCCCTATCCCAAATTCTGGAAGCAAGTTCCTTTCAGGCTCTCAAGATGACAGCATTTCTCTCTTTCTTTCTTTCTTTTTTTGAGACAGAGTCTCACTTTGTTGCCCCTGGTACAGCACATGGCTTCACAGCTCACAGCAACCTCCAACTCTTGGGCTTAAGCGATTCTCTTGCCTCAGCCTCCTGAGTAGCTGGGACTACAGGCCCGCCACAGCGCCCAGCTATTTTATTGTTGCAGCTGTTTAGTTGACCCTGGTCAGGTTTGAACCCGCCACCCTGGGGAGGTATGTGGCTGGCGCCATAACCACTGTGCAATAGGTGCTGAGCCAGGATGATAGCATTTCTAAACCCCAGGGGCACCATTCACACAGAACACAGAAATCTCCTGGTGCCGATTCCCAGAGAATGAACAGGGCTTCAGGGACCACCCCCTGGGCAGGCAGCAAATCTCAGAAAGGGTTGAAAGAACTAGGCGGCATCTCCAAAGGGTCTACTGACACGATCACAGGCAAGTCACAAAACTTCTTGGACTTTCAGCTCCCTCAGCTCAATTTGCTAATTTTAAAACATGGCCTCAGATTCTTTGACTTGCCTCCCATTGAGAAATATAGGTCTTTGTGCCTTCCCCTTGAATCCAGGCTGGGGGTTAGCATGAGCAGTAGAATATGGCACAACACTGACATGGGAGTGTCCAGACCCAGGTCTTTAAGAACTCCAAAATTTTTACTTTACTTTTTTTTGCAGTTTTTTTTTGGCTGGGGCTGGTTTTGAATCTACCACCTCCGGCATATGGGGCCGGCACTCTACTCCTTTGAGCCACAGGCATCACCCTACTTTACTCTTGAAATGCTCACTCTTGGGGCTCGGCACCTGTGCCTCAACGGGCTAAGGCGCCAGCCACCTACACCTGAGCTGGTGGGTTCGAATCCAGCCCCAGGCCCACCAAACAACAATGACGGCTACAACCAAAAAATAGCCGGGCGTTATGGCAGGTGCCTGTAGTCCCAGCTACTTGGGAGGCAGAGGAAGGAGACTCGCTTGAGCCCAGGAATTGGAGGTTGCTGTGAGCTGTGATGCCACAGCACTCTACCCAGGGTGACAGCTTGAGGCTCTGTCTCAAAAAAAAAAAAAAAAGAAATGCTCACTCTTGGGACCCAGGCACCATGCTGTGAAGACCCAAGTGGACCTGGGGAAAGCTCAAGTGGACAGCAGAACCAACTCTCCAGCCAGGTGAGTGAACCATCTTGGATAATAACTCGGTTGTCTATCGTAATGACAAAAATGTCATCTTCCAGCCTGCAGTCAAATTACCTCAGCTTATTCCTCATGGAGCAGAGATGAGCTTCTCATGAAGCACTTTGCAAATTGCAACCCCCCAAGGTAAGTAAATAATTGTCTATGTTTTCAAGAACTATGTTTTGGGATGGGGTGTCACACAACAGCAACCAGAAATACTCATATTCTCAGCCTTCATCATGGAAGTATTACAGCTGTCTGTCTAGTCAGATAGAGGGCACGAAAAGCGAAAGTTCTCAGTAAACCAGAGACAGCCCAAGCAGCTTTATTTTGTATTATTCCAAGGTAAATAGGCAGGAAAGTCATGGTTCTCCCAGCCAAGTCAGCAGCTGGCCTGCGTTCAGGGGGGAGGAGGTGCCTGCTACAGGCAGAGCCCAGAGGAGCCCAGTTGGAGGAGAGGATGATAAAGGTGACCATGTAAGGTTGTCTGAGACCCTTCCTCCAGACAGACATGTGAAGAATATTGATTTTATTTTAGAGGTTCTAGGGGAAAACAAATGTCAGTGTCTAGCAGTAAATTTGAATTATTCCATATTCTCTATCAGGAAATTCTAAACCAAGTCCCCCTGGTTTCCTATTTAGTCTGTCTTTAGGTTATGCTGTCAGATATATTAGGGGACAAAAATAGAAAGTCTACAGAGGAAACAATTTAGGAGAATTGGGTAGAAATGAGCTTCCAAGCAAAGCGGTGGCCTGCAGAATGGGGCAACAGCCAGGGCGGGGCCAGGGGACCCACCAGGCACTGTGGGTGAGTCCTCGGCCAAGGTGCATCTGGCCCAGGAGTGTTTCCAAAATTCTCAATCACTGCAAAGGACTGTGACCTTGTTGCCATTTAAAAAATATTTTCCCCATTTTTGGATATATATTTTATAAACTGAGTAGAAATCTGGCAGACCCAGTCCCAGTTTGGTGATGAAAATCCACAAATTACTTTGCACATCAGGATGCAACCACCAAAGGATCTTTCTGAATCCAGTTCCATGCCTGGTCACTGTCCTGCAGGGGTTTCCTCCTCTGCGCCACAGAGCTAGCTCTGCACTTGGTGGAAAGAGGCTTTGACCTTGCTGCTTCACTGGATCTGCCAAAAATCTACCTGATGGCAGGTAGACCGGAGCTGAATGTATCCTGGAAACTAAAGATAGTAGTTTAGGCGCTGGTGCTACTGCCATCATATCAACACTGTATAAAGTCAAGACAGACTCCAAGTCACCGAAAATCAGAGAGAAAATGAGTCCCAAGGACATGATCTGAGCCCCCAATCCAGGCGTGCAGCATCTGTGAATGAATACACTCTGCTTTATCTGGAGACAATTTTGGCTGGCTCTTCTGTCACTTGCAACCAAGAGTCTCACGTGACCATACTAGACAAAGAAAATGTTCTGAGGAGGCCGAGTCAGGAAAAGCACGTGACAATGATCCTACTGTTGGCATAAACATTACAAAGACCCCCATCCCCCCGTGGGAGCTCTTGTCTTCTCTCCCAGCCACCCAGCAGCCTTCTTTTAGGCAAAAAAAAAAGGGGACACTGGGAGACAATCCTGACGCCCTGAGCAGCCCTCCCACCGCGGAGCAAGGCACCAGCCCCGCTCTGCCGCGCTCTGCCCCTCTCAAGCTCTCCTTGGTCCCATTAGTTCTCACCACGCTCGTGCATGTTTGCGAAAGAGCCTCAGGACGTTAAGGCCAGTAAGTCAAAAGAAACAAGGAACTACAATTTAGGACAACGTAGAGCCAACTCACAAGAACCGAGCATCAAATGGCACAATCTGTCCCCAGGTGGCTCCATTTTACCCCTAAAACCAAAGCCCAGGAGGGGCAGGAGAAGACCCTCCTCTCAGAAGCTATTTGAGTACAACCATCACTCCCTATGTTTTTTGGAACAGTCTCATTTTCAAATATGCTATCCTGTGACCACACCATATATTCTGATTTGGGATTCTGAAAAGATGGCTGCTGAACATAAAGCAGCCACCAAGCGAGCTTTTGCCTTCAGCTCCCGGGGGTAGTGCAGGGCCTGTCTGTGCAGCCCTTTTCCAATACCGGGCTAGGGGCGGGGCCGAGGCGGGTAGGGGCGGGGCGGGACGAGGCCAAGGGCGGGGCCGGGGGCGGGGCCTCCAGTTCTCAGAGACCCTGACACTGGGGGCTCCCTCAATAGCTCCTTTGATTACCAAAGTGTGACATTTCCGATGATTTCTCAGTGCTACACATTTTTAATTTCAATTGTCATGTCCTAATTTAAGGATTTTTTAAAAAAGATAAAAGTAGTGAGTAATTTCATGGAGAGTATTGCCTTGGGTGAGACCAAAATGCTTTAAGAACAAGTCTATCTAAATGAAAATATGAAATAGATAATAGCTCAGTTGTCTATGGTAACGACTAAAAAAATCATAGAGATGACAGGGAAAGGAGGGAAATTTGGTAAACTCTGTGCCTGGTTATCCCTCTTAGGTCTTCAAAAGTGTCTGCCTTCACCTCATACCCACCTGCTGGCTGAGCCTAGAATGTCACTGTTGGCTTTGTAAAAATAGTGATGAGTCCCTTGGGCTTGGAATAACTTCCCAAACTATGCTAAGAAGAACAATTAGTCATCTTATGAATGTGCCACAGCTGATATAAGTGTTATGTGATTCTAATACACACTTCGTGTGTAGACTTCATAGCAGAGCATGTACTAAAAGGTCACTCTGTTCACAACCTTATTTTGAACAGTCCAAGGTGCGTTTAACTTTTACTAAAAGCAATGGCAGAACTAGGAGTGATGGTGGGGAGGGTCAGGGTGGGTCTGCCCACACTCAGGGGGTCCCTGTCCAGTGAGATGTCCAAGCTACACTCCCACGTATCCACAGTCCTCCAGCCCTGGTGTGGGCACCCTCAGTTCCTCCCATACAATGACAGTCTACCCACCAGGGAGACATCAATCTCAAAGCCAGGCAACAGGGACTCTTAGACATAGAAGTACATTTTAGAAAAATAATAGATTTAGACTCTTAGAACCGGTTGTAACCCTGAAGTAACCCCAGAAGTAAGACCACAGCCTGGACTTTAAAGTCAGAAAACCTGGATTCAAATTTCACTGTCTCCCTGTTGGCTACATGATGTGAGTTTACTTATTTCTTACATCTTTAGCCTTTGTTTCCTCATTTGCAAAAGTAGATCATCACATCAATCTGCCAGAGTTCTTGTGAAGCTTCAGGCAGATTACTGTATGTGGAGCATTTGCCTTGCAGTTAACAATACTGACTGTTCATTCCCTAGCTTCCTCTCCTTCCTCCTTCAAATGCACCAGCCAGCAGGAAGCCGCCAGGAAGGGGCCGGGCAGGGATGCGGGCCGGTGGAGGCTTAGCTGTGGTTTCGCAGGCAGAGGGCGGCCGCCATACTCTTCACCTCTGCCCCTCCAGGCCTTGGAGACAGGAACACTTTGTGGTGCTCTCAGGGCAGCCAGGCAGGAGGGATAGACCTCCCAGACAGAGACTGGGTCAGACAAGGGCAGAGAAAGTTGGGCTGAGACAGGCTTCCTTGCCAGAGGATGTATTTCAGATTTTCCCTCCTATGGACGCTCTGTCCAACTCACAGGCCTGTTTGGCAAGTGGACTGCAAGTGATGGGCTTTGGCAGGCTGTGTGGCTTGGATGCCATCCCAGACTCCATGCTGTCTCGGTGGTTGACTATAGCTACCGCACAGGTCAAGAAAGAAAACATTAATATGCTTTGTCTTTCATTATTATTAGAAAATGAATCTATGCCTAGACTAAGAAAGGGGCAGAAAATGGAGAAGTGACCAGTCATTTTGCCTCCTGGAGATGATCACTGTAACTGAGTCTTATCTGTAAACATCTCCTTTCTCCCTTGTTAAAAATGGAATTTCTCTGTCACTCATTTCTTATTAAACAGCTTTCTTTTGATAGAACAAGACATTTGGCCAGTGGTTTCTACAAAGAATGTTCCAAGACAATCCAAGGTTCTGCCTGAGCCCCGGTTACGGAGGTGAAGGTGGAGCCTCTCTGGAGAGGACGGCTGGGCACATCCACACAGGTCACACGCCCAGATGTCCCCTTCAGTGGCCAGTGCTGGGGAGGGCAGCCTCATGCTATTGGGAGCCAAACCAGCTGGCCCTTCTTTGGGCTCAGAAACTCAGCAGAGAGGAGAAATGGGGTTTGCTGCATCCAGATTTCTGCAACCACAGGACAGGGAGAGAAAGAACAGGTGCAGAGAAGGACTAAAAAGCTCAAGTATTTCTCACCTCTCTGCTGCCTCACATTTCTCTATACTCTGGGCATTTTCCCAGACTGCAAGGCCTCTCAAGGGCAAATCATTCTGCTCATCTCTGCATTTCCAAAGGGGGTGGGTGGGAGTGGGTGTAATTACTCCATATTACTATGAATTAAAATGATATTCAATTAGTACATTGTGCATTTAAATGACTTATTTACGATGCGTAATTGATAAACTTTTGTGTACACAGCTTTGCTGAGTCACTTTAAAAGTTTCAAGGCCTGAGATGACAACTAAACTTGGCACTTGGCGTCCTTGCCACCTGCTCTTTTGGGCCTATTCCACCAAAAAGGTGGTAGTTCTTGCAACTCCCTGGTTTCTGACTTTCAAAGCAAAAAAGGCTGCTTCTCAGTTATTACTGAGAAGCCAGGGGAGTCTTTGTATTCTGGCTGCCAACTCAGAAGGGAAACACAGAGTAAACAGCAGGTGTGGAGGCTGGAGGCATCCTCCAGGAGCTAAGGGACCAGAAAGGGGCTGCGAGCAGAAGTTGCTCCACAGCAGGGTGATGGGAGCGCTCCCGGCCCAGCCTGTGCCCACAGGGAGGCTGAACGCCTGGGTGGCAGGTTCACCTGTCTTCCTGTCTTGGAAGCTCAATCACAAGTTTGCAGTCCAGGCAGCTGAGCAGGCAGAAAAATTGGACCTGGGGCAAGTTCATCTTTGGGAGTTGTATTCATTTACAAGGGCTGCCAGAACAAAGTGCCGCAGACTGGGTGACTTACACAACACAACATTTTTCTCTCACAATTCTGGAGGCCAGAAGTCTGAGATGAAGGCTCTAGCAGGGCTGGTTTCTTCTACAGCCTTGTCCTTGGCCCGTAGGTGGCCGTCTTCTCCCTGAGGGTACCTGGCCTCTCCCCATGTGTCTCAGCGTCCTGGTCTCCCTTCCCAGTCCCATTAGAGTAGGGACCACCCTAGGACCTTATTTTAACTAATGGCCTCTTGAAAGACTCTGTCTCCAAGTGCAGTCACATTCCAAAGTACTGGTGTTTAGAACTTCAACATACGAGTTTTAGAAAGATACAATTCAGCCCCTGACAAGGGCCCTCTCCGCAGCGGTGTGATTTCCACTCATTCTGAAAAGGTCTCACCCAGGCTCCAATCAGCGCTTTGTCCAGAATCCAAACAGCAGTAAAATGCAAGTGGGAAAGAGACAGCCGAGGAAAGTTAGATTCAGTACATGGTCACCAAGGCAGCGCTATGTCCTCCCTCCCTAAAAAGTGTAGGCCAAGAGACGCCGCATCCTGTGAGCCAGTGCTGCAGAGGTGGAAAAACCCTGCAGGCTCACAAATGTCCAGCCCGGTGCCAGGCAGAGTCACAAATATTACGTTAACTGTCAAGCCAGCTACTGCAGGATGGGCATCGTTATCTTCCTAAACCTCTCCATGGAGGAAGCCAAGACTGGGAAGTGAGGGGACGCACAGAGCCCCCTCACTTAGTAAGTGGTAGAACCAAGATTCAAATCCGGGTCCTTCTAACTCCAAAATTGGTCGTTTTCACAACATCCTAAGGTTCCAGGGACTTAGACTTAAAAATAACTGCTCTAGAAAATAAAACCTAAGGTGCCGTGGGAAGTGTTGTTATAAATGTTTTAGCTGATTATTCAGCTCCCAGCCTCAAGGGCTTTGCACATGAAGTCTCCCAGGGCTGAGCAAGCTGCCTGGCCCTGCGCTGGAAGAAACTGCTCCCTTCAGGATCCTGCTCTGCTGAGAAGCTGGAGGGCAAGCTGGTGTGGACTTTGCCAGCCAGGGTATTAAATAGAAAGTAAAAATGCCCGTCCTCTTGGTGGGTGGAGAAAGATGAATAAGACAATGTCTGTGATGCACACAGAGCCTCCTGGAGTGATGGCCCGCAAGCTTTACTTACAAACTCTCTGGTCCACCCTTAGTACGCCAGGCTGCCTGCAGAATGATCATTCTCTCCCTCCAATCTCTGGAATTGCTTTTCCCTCGGACCCAGCCCAGGCCTCCTGATCTCCAGCATGCAATAAAAGACTCACCTGTGTAGGTCTGAGTTTAATTACACTCGTCAGGCAAGGGATTTGGGGAGCTTTAATTTAAGGCTGGTGTTGAATGCTTTTAAATTATTTTAAATTTTCGGAGGCACCCAGGTGTAACACACATCTCTTATAAATTACAGAGCAAATGCTATGGAGTTTGGGTGTAGAGAAGGGCCAAGGATTGGAGCAGATTCCCAAAGGATGAAATACATTTCTGGCAACAAGGAAGAGCTCAGTGCACACCTATCATTACTGTTAATGGGGCTGGAGTGTTTGGCTTGCTGGGGAGGTGCAGCACAATGCAAATTTGGCTCTTGGAATACAATTCAGTTCCTACCGCTCCCTGCCTGCTCAATAGCACCGAGCCCTGGTGAAATGTGTGTCAAGTTCTTCAAAACAATTATTGCTGCTGGAGGAAAAATGATCAGCGAAGTACTCTGAAGTTAACACCTCCTCAGAGCTGGAAATGGAAATGGAAATGAATTCTGGAAATGTTTGCATTCTGTTTAACATGAATCCACAGACATCTCAGCTGCTATGTGCAAAATGAGAGATGGAATGGATTTTAACAGATGATAATGAACTAAGGAAGGAGTTTGCAAGGTGTGGAGCAATGGACTGGTGGCCTCACTCCAAGGACTGGCCATGGTTCTGCTGTGTGACCTTGGATAAGCTACTTAGCCTCTCTGGGTCTCCTGTGAGCCTGAGTCCAAAGGTGTTTGGACCAGTAATTTATGTTAAAATCCAAACCAGTAGTTTATGTTAAAATCAATATTCAAGATACTGGCAAGAGTGGCTAGAAGTCCCATCAGATGTGTTTGAAATCCACCAAATGGACACAGGAGCACGGCACGTGAACAAACACTTCTGTAGAAGGGTAAGTGACTTTTCTTCCCAGACCACAGTGGGTAGTAGATGCCTCCACCAAGACCATGCCACTTACCATGGAAGCAGAACTAGAAAATTCTGACATAGACCACAAGGCATGGACTAGGATGTTAAATGGGAATTATTAAGTATCAGTGAACAAGGAAGCCAAGGGGAAGTGCTACACCACTTGTGCCAGCCGTTGTGAAGGTTGTCCCCGGGCCACAGTTTGCCTGGAGGGTATAAAAGGCTGAGGGTTGAAGCGCTTGGGGACTTTCTTCGGAGAATGTTGGGCGTGTGCTCCAAGCTCTGGTACCCTCTCCCTGCACTGGGGCTGGGAAGGAGGCTGACTGCCCTCCATTTGATGCAGCTGAGAGGGGCTTCAAAGGAATCACTGGGAGTTGCACCTGTGGCCCTGGAATTTGTGGGGTCAAACTCCTACCTCAGGAGGGCACAGGCCAGAGGCCTGGGGGGCAGGGTCGAGAGAGCAGGCTGAGGGCTCATTACATGTCTACAACGGCAGGTTCCCAAGGAGTAGATGTGAGGCCATGGCAAGGGATCTGGCTCAGCAAAATCTTGGTATTTTGGGGGGTGTTTTGAGACAGAGTCTTACTTTGTCACCCTTGATACAATGCTGTGGTGTCATAGCTCACAGCAACCTCAAACTCTTGGGTTCAACAGATTCTCTTGCCTCAGCCTCCCAAGTAGCTGGGAGAACAGGCGTCCACCACAAAGCCTGGCCATTTTTACAGACAGGCATGAGGGTGGGATGGGTGGGTGGTCTCACTATTGCTTAGGCTGGTCTTGAACTCCTGAGCTCAGGCAATCCACAGAGCCTCCCAGAGTACTAGGATTACCGGCATGAGCCACTGTGCACAGCCGGCTTAGCAAAAATTTTTTTTTTTTTTTTTTTTTTTTTTGAGACAGAGCCTCAAGCTGTCACCCTGTGTAGAGAACTATGGCATCACAGCTCACAGCAACCTCCAACTCCTGGGCTCAAGTGATTCTCCTGCCTCCGCCTCCCAAGTAGCTAGGACTACAGGCACCTGCCACAATGCCTGGCTATTTTTTGTTACAGCTGTCATTGTTGTCTGGCGGGCCCGGGCTGGATTCGAACCCACCAGCTCAGGTGTACATGGCTGGCGCCTTAGCCACTTGAGCCACAGGCACCGAGCCAGCAAAATCTTAAATATGTCTCACATGGACCACTGGGAGGGGAAATGGGACCCAGGAGGACCAAGGGAACTGCTGAGTGTGCAGGACTGGAGGGGTGAAAATGATGTCCATTGCAGTGAAAGTTTCTCAGGAAGAGAATGTCCCCCCATTGAGACCAACCGTAAGGTCTCTGTTGGAAATGGGACCAACCAATTGGTAGCAATGAAATGCAGCAACATTTCCTACTCCTTTCCCCCCCTCCCAACCATCTCAAAGCTGGAGCCAGAAGCTGCCTGGTGAAGGGGAGGAAGAGGAGAAGAACAAGGCAGGGTGCGAGCCAGGAAGAGCCAGCCATTCTTCCTACACTATTGCTCCGGCCCAAGCTGGGAGGAGGAAGGAGACTTAACCTTTGAATGAAGTTTCAAGTTTTAATTATTACGGCAGGCTGGGTATTTTAACTATTGAAATAAAACTATTCTTATAATTTAAAGTGACCAGAGAACTTTTTATTATCTAAGAATGCCAAGAAAAGCCATGGAATTTGCCTGATCATTCATCCCATGAATAAGGAAAACTAGTCCGCAGTGGAAAAGAATAAAACTGCTTTCTGCCTGCGCTCCACCAAGTTCAGGCCAATCAAGATGACAGTTAAAAACTCCCCAGGAACTGCAGTGTGTTGACTGAGGTACCCTCTGGTGTCGGTCTGACTTGGCCAAGGCAGTGAGTCGACTCATTAATCCAGAGGGACACTTGAGACAGCCCATGATGGCAATGAACCCCCCTGGATGGAGAGCTGAGAAAGGTTTGGAGAGGGGTGGTCTCTTTCCTGTCCTTAAAACCAATGCTGAGTTGGCGTTTCAGAACAAATACACTTCTAAAAGTGTATTTATTTCTTTTTATCAGTTATATACTAAAGCTCAGAGAGGCTACGACATTTGCTAAGTCCACTGTTCTTTGAGTTGCAAATGACAAAGCTAAGCTGGAAACAAGAAAAAAGGAAGGTCAGAAAGAAGAAAGAAGAAAAAATGTGAAGAGGGGGGACATTGATTAACTCATATGTTCAAAAAGCCCAAGAATCTAAATTTTGTCTCACTCATTCAAAAACAACATTTCTTGGTAATCCTGAATCCTGAGTTGCTCAAATTGAGCTTTGAAAAACTGGCAACTGTATCCAGGTGCTCAATTAATGTCCCAAAGGTGTTTTTCTTTATTCCCTGGCAACGTATTTGCCTTTCTAAGAGGTGACAAAAATGGCCTCCGGAAGCTCTAGCTTTATAGTCCAGCCCCTGGGTAGCCCCAGAGAAAATGACTGAGCCGCCTCTCAGTAGTCCCTGGAAGTCACAGACTGAGTTTCACTGGCCTAGTTTAAATTGCATTGTCCAGGGCTGAACTAATCACCTGGACTCTTAACGTCCTGAAGGCTAGAGGAAAGATTCAGCTTCAAGGGAATTGAAGATTGTGAGCAGGAAAGAGCTGTTGCTACTTAAAGATAGGAAGGTTGGTGGCAGATGAACAACAAATGTCCATTCTGGACAAAGGGCCAGTAAGGAAATGGCAAAGCTGGGTTTAGGAATTACATCTTTTAGTTTAAGTAATTTCATTCATGTATACCTTTTAAAATTTTTATTAGCCAGTATAAATACGATAAAGTTGGGGTTCAAACACTAAATGTATCTTGCACTCACTCTTAGGTAAAGAGCTTGCTAAAAATAAAACTCATGTAAACAATATTTCAGACACAAGACAGCAAATGGAACCATCAGCCTCATTTTATTAGTATTATTCAAAAAAATCATGTGTGCTCTAATTTACTCTGACACTAGAGAAAGCTCTAATTTGATAAACTCCTGATTCAGGATTACAAAGTAATGTTGCTTTCAAATGAGTGAGACAAAATTTAGAATAAGCTGGCAACAACCTGAAATGTATTCTTCCGTGTTCTCTGGAGTTCTGACAGCCTATCACAATTAATTCCAAAAATGAAGAGCTTAATATGGCTTATGGAAGTGACGAAGATATTCATTTGTCAGGCAAGAGATCAAGAGCATAAATAGAATGTCTAGTGTGAAGTTGGGAGGGTTTTCTTTTGTTTATTTACTTGTATATAAGAAAACATGTATTTTTTCCACCACAGAAATGGCAACTAGATTTTTAAAAATCTGTAATCTTGCTCCACAAAACTTTGAAGCTTCAATGATACATGAATTGGTTCACCCTGGAGGTTGGCCCGTCCTGGGTGGAATCACCCCATCACTGTCTTACCCAACAGCAGGGGAGGCAGGTGGGCTCTAACATAAATGGAGGGGCATTGGGGAATGGTATTAAACTCAGGACTGGACGTCCACACGCTGCTTTGCCAGGCTCTGGGAAGGAGTGAGAGGGACTTGGGAGCTGGAGGGCCCTGAAAACACAGGCTGAGGGCGGTTTGTGCCATCTGAGTGGGGCAGGGTTACTAGTCGAACGACAGGGGTAAGACTAGGTCTAAGTTTACCAATTCCTAGTGCTAGATCTAGAGGTCTGGCCTAGGGCCAAGTGTTCAATGAAGGCCTCTTTAAAGTCTGATACACTTCCTTCTACCCATCCTTCCACCTGTCTGTCTGTCCATCCATCCATCCAACAAACTCCCCCGAGCTCCCACGTGCACCAGAGAGTGTGAATGAGGCACCATCTCAGACACATTGGAGCGCACGGCATCGGGAAGCATCCAGGGGACAAATCATGTCAAGAGCGCTGAGTATTGTTCATGTATCGCAACGGGCCTGACCTAGTCTCCACGGTCCAGCTTTCAGGAAACGTGACTGCCCCAGGTGTGAATCGCTGAGCGTCACAGCCAACAGTGGGCCAACGGCCGGAAGGATGAGGCTGCTCAGGGCGCCCTGCACAGAAGGAAGGCTTTGTGCTGGCTCAGTGTGGAAACTCTGAGTTGGGGCAGTACGGGCTTTCAGATGGATTTCCTATCATTTATCTTCTTATCAAAAGGTTTAATCGCTCTCCTCTCTCCTGACGGTAGGGGAATAATGAGCTTATTCTATCCCCACCAATACAATGCACAATAGGAACAGTTCAGGGACGACTTGGTCCTCTAAAATGAATGTTTTTATTGTATAAACATCATTGAAACCACAGTTAAAGGCATGTTTAAAGAAGAAAAATCAATCCTGGTAATCCCACACACAGCTACTTTGTCACTGAATGTTGCCTGCTGGTCTTCATATGAAGACCAGGATGAATTCCATGCGAAAATTAGTCGTCATCTCATTCCCCCAAGAAGCTGAATATATTCTGACATGTAATGGACCTGTGGTTTTGGAAAAGAAAGCGTACTCCCTCATGATTTTCAACTTCTCTGTCCAGAGTGAAAAAGTACTTAAGAACGGAAAACTAATTGCTGTGGTTTCTGAACAGGGTTCAGAGTTGCTTGAGCCTGTTCTGGAAATAGTTAAAAATCACATTACATTCCTTGAGGGCAAGGTCTATATCATATACCTGGATGCTCAATTAGCTCACCCCCCTAAACAAAGCTTCTTTATACAAAGTCAGACATATTAAATAACGAAGGCAGCGTGAAACCTGAGACCTTCTGAGAGGCAGTGTCGCTCGGCTGGCCCTGCAAAGAATGGCTGAGTCTTCCAGAGTGACCCTGGCTTCCCCAGATTCCTTTTTCTGGCCTGTCCCCCATGTCAAAGTCAGGGTCCTCATCCTCCCTCCACCATCAAAAAGGGAAAGTTCTTTGCAACTCATCAGTCATTTTGTCCTACGGAAAGATTTAGCACTGACACTGTCACTTAGGCTGTGTTAAAGTTTTGCTCTAATTGTACAATAAAGTGGGTTTAGACACTTGTAAGGAAATGAGGCAGTGGCAGGTGGGGGGGATGAGATGGGCCTCAACACACCCCACAGCTGTGCGACTCAAAGTGTGGCCCCTGGGAGCCTTTCAGGAAGGCAGCAACCAGGGCCCCATGCAGCAGTAGGGGATGGGAGCTACATGCAGCAAGACCCACCGCGGTACTGACCTTGCAGGCTAGGGAACACACTTTGAGCGCTCCTTGCCTAGCGCTATTCAGGGAATACACCACCCAGAGTCCTCCTCCTGGGGGCTTTTGTGGTTAGGGTAGAAGAGGCAGTTTGCTGGGCTCACTGCCTTGCTGGCAGGGGAGATCCCCTGGCAGGGCAAGGCTCTGGAGGTGGAAAACCCTCTTCCCTTTGCCACCAGCAGTTTCCCAGCTCCAGCCTCCCCGGCAGCCCTACCTCTGCTCCTCCTCCCCCTGCAGAGTCTCCAGGGCCAGTTATCAGGCCCATGGGACCCCCGTTAGCTATCACAGCGTGGCCACGGTTCAGAAAAATCCTCATTGTGCAAACCTGAAGCCATGCCATCTAAAATAGTA
The DNA here is from genome assembly GCA_963573935.1 of Arctocebus calabarensis. Lineage (NCBI taxonomy): Eukaryota > Metazoa > Chordata > Mammalia > Primates > Lorisidae > Arctocebus > Arctocebus calabarensis. The sequence continues at coordinate 22,646 of CAUYON010171523.1, forward strand.
TCGGTCAAGTCTCACCTGGCATACAAAACTGGAATTCAAGTCAGTTCTCCAATTTTTTTTAAAAATCCATCAAAAATCTCATAATCCCAAGCCTGGCAGAGATCTTTGGGAATGGTTTGCACTTTTTCCACGTATGAGGCCACAGAAACGCCTGCCATCCTTTCTCAGTGTCTGTAGTCTGTGAACCTTATTATTGGTCACACCTACCAAGGCGTTTGTTAGTGTCTGGGAGACTATGTTGCTGTTATTTTAACCTTTACTGATATAATTTAATATCTTTCAAAAGTCGATGAGAGCAACATCATCCAAAAAGTCCCTGATCAGGGATGCTCATGCTAAGGTTGGTTTAAAAGCTCCCCCAAATCAAAATCTTAGCAAGAGAAGTGAGATGAGGCAAAATGCCCCAGCAAAGCCTGTCCACACACCCTGATGTACTTGAATGTGGGGAAAGGCTCTGCCAAATATTAAAAATAACCTGAAGAAAATATAAAGCAGCTTTAAAGCAAAAAGCAAAAAAGCAAAAAAAAAAAAAAAAACACATAGTAATTACAGATTTACGTTCCCCTGGAATACATCCGACTTTACATTTATTGCTATGGAAAAATTTGTCTTGAATTATGCAGTATCTTCAGAAAAGCATCCGTTGCATAAAATGTGGCCACCACATCTATGAGAATATTTTATTCTGCACATAACGGAAGCCAGAAATATATCCTGCTGTGTCCAATGCGACTTCTTCACTTGCTTATGGAACCCATCCCCACCTCGGGCGAGGCCTCACATTTTTCCTTTGTCTCTTGAACCCCACAATTCCTATAGTATGCAGTGGACACCCTAATTCCATGACAATTATGCCATTACCAACAAGAAAGCTGGTTGTTAACTCAAATTGTTTGTTTTTTTATCCAAGCTGATATATTTTTTTTTTTTAGGAGACAGTGTCTTCCTCTGTCACCCAGGCTGGAGCACAGTAACACGGTTGTAACTCACTGCAGCCTGGAACTCCTGGGTTCAAGCTACCTCATCCTTCCGAGGAGCTGGGACAACAGGCATGCACCACCACACCCAGATAATTTTTTCAAATTTTTGGTAGAGATAGAGTCTCCCCATGTTGTCTAGGCTGGTCTTGAGTTCCTATTCTCAAGAGATTCTCCTGTCGTGGCCTCACAAAGTGCTGGGATTACGGGTGTGAGCCATCGTCCTAACCCAGGCTGACCATACTCTCTGAGCACTGGTGTTGAACAGAGTTCTTGTCTGCTCTGCTTACTAGGTGTTTATTTATTGGTACCTCAGTTTCCCATCTGTACAAAGAGATTTGCTCTCTGCCCGCAGTCACTGATGAAGGGAGGTGTCTGAAGAACACAGAGACATGGGAACCATGGTGCCCTTCAGAAGGGAGGGGGCGGGGGTCTCAGCCATGTCCGCAGCGGAAGGGGCTCTCGGAGGAGATGGGGGTTTGAGGCTGCTGGTTCATCTAGCCCTCGACCTGGGGGCCATCACAGGGTGTGGCACAAACACGTTCTTTTCCCTTTTGCAAGATCTCTGGCAGGACCTCCTTGGCAGAGGGAGATAGGGGCCATGCCTCAGGCCAGGTTGGCTCTGGGCTTTCTGTGAAGTGGCTGAGCGCTGAGCGGTAGCAGGTAAGGACCAGGTGAGGTGAAGCCCCGGGACTCCTACCTGAGGGGAGCGCACACAGAACTGCGGAAGACTATCCGAGATGGAATGCCAGGAGCCCAGCGAGGGGGGCCTCTTGTCCCCTCTCTGGAAACTCCTCGCGGGCCCTGACCTCATGTGAAGTATCACTGAAGCCAAGGAAGAAGCTCTCAGCTGAACTATATGAAACCGGCTGTTGGAGAAAAATGGTTGACCATGGGCAATTTCATGGGTTTAACCTAAAATTACCCAGTGGGGGAAGGCTTGAAAGGGAAGCTGGGAGGTCTGCGGTTAGTCTGTGGTGGGAGTCCGTGGAGCTGCTCGGCAGGGGGCAGGGACTGGGCTCTCTGTCCCCCATAGGAAGGCAGTGGGGAGGAGGCTTCAGAAATGGAGCCACCTCTCTGAGTGGTAGCAGTGCATGACAGAGGGGATTATTCCCATGAGCTGCCTATGGGAATAGGGGGGGGGGAATACCAATGGGGCCCTGTCCCCTGCCTCGTCATGCTTTGTTTGAAGGTATATTCTGGGGCAAGGACAATGTCTCAGTCTCCTTGTATCCCTGGTACCAGGCCCGAGATGTGTCCCCCTCAGCAGAGGCTCCATAGATGGTGACTAAATTGAAGCAGAAGCCTGCTCTTATTGACAAAATGCCGATCAAAAGGAAAACCTCCTTATTGTGCAATCCAATAATACATTCCTGGAAAAACCAGTATCTTACAATCTCTAAGAGTAAAGGACTAGGATGCAGTATCTCTTAAAATTATTTAACCACAAAATGTGTTGTTTTCATGGAGCTTCTCCCCAGACTGGTGTTCCCCAGAACGTATGTTAGTCATTTAGACAAGAGTTGGTCTGAAATATCTGTGCACTGTCTATGAACAAGAAAGTAATAGTATAAAATAGATTTCTAGTTTCTAATATTAAAATACTTAGCAGGGGAAAGGGAACTATTTCCAAAGACCTGGGAAGTATTTCAGAAGCACCAAGTACATATGAATAATTGATATAATATTAATAATAAATGAATTATTCATTAGACTAGGTTCCCTAAAGATATGAACGAGGCAAGACTAGATCAGCCCCGTTGAAGTATTTGAAAATAATATGACTGCCTTGCTTCAGGTAGAGTCAAACTTTTCAATAACTCCAACTAGTTCCACCATTTTATTCTGCGCATTAAAGATTTTAATCTATTCATTTAATTCACTAATTCATTTGAAACTACATGAAGAATATACTGTGCTCGGTGTTGTGAAGCTGCAAAGATGTATTAGGGTAGGGTAGACAAAGAATATTCTATGAAGTCAAAAGTGATTAAATGGTATATGAAAGACACAGCTAAGTCCCAGGGGCTTCTGACAGGAGGAGGCTACGTCCAGCTGTGCGGTGTGAGATGACTTCAGGAAGGGAGTTCTACCTGGGAGCCAGGCAAGGAAGGCCTTTGCAGGTGGTGTGAAGGGCTGGAGGAAAGAGTGTCCTTCAGTGGGCACCATGATTTGTGTTTGGGCCCTTGAACATAATATGTGTCCAGTCAAATAGCCAAGTTATGATTTGGAACTTGATTCTGTAGGTGACAAGGAGCCACCAAGTGTACAATAAAAGTTTGTGACAGTGGGTGCGTGGGAGGTACAAATGACAATGGCAAACTCAAAGAAGAAGAGGTTATAAGAGACTGTAATGGGCTGGGCGTGGTGGTTCATGCCTTTGTAATCCTAGAGCTCTGGGAGGCCGAGGCTGGTGGATTGCTTGAGCTCAGGAGTTCAAGACCAGCCGGAGCAAAAGCGAGACCCTGTCTCTGCTAAAAATAGAAAAACTGAGGCAAGAGGATCCCTTGAGCCTGAAAGTTGGAGGTTGCTGTGAGCTATGGTGCCATGGCACTCTACCCAGGGCAAGAGCTTGTGATTCTGTCTCAAAACAAAAAATTGTTAAAAAGAAATACTAATAAGAGGCTTTCATGGTGAGTTCTGTGTTAAAAGAAAAAAACAGGTATTTTGAAACTATGAAGTCCTCGGCTCGGCTCTGTCTGCCTTGCTATCACCATATTACAACCATACATACCTGAGGATAGCCGAAAGGATTCCCACAATGTGTACCAAGTGACTTGCCAAATAAATGAGAATGGACAGAGCCCTGTGGGGTCATGCGATTTAAAATAGTGTAGGAACAAAGTGAATGGGGCCGGCCGTTCAGTGTGAGGACACTGGGAAATGTCCATCAGCCTCACACTGGGGCATCATTAATGGCAAATGGCTCTGAAAAGACGCTCCGTGTAAATGGCAAAGGAGCAAAGCAGAGTAAAACAACACAGTGCTCAGGCTGTTGACAGAGTACAGCCAGCACGACCACCAGGACTAGAGCCCAGCCAGGTGTTTTCGTTTAATTTTCATATCAGGCCCATGCATTATATTATTCCCATAACATAGATAAGGAAACTTATGTTCAGAATAGTTTAAAAGAAAAAAAAGTAAAAGATACAACTTCCTAAACCAAGGGCAATTTGAACCCACCCCCCGTGACCCCAAACCTAGGGCTCTACAGAAGTCATACCTTGGTCTAACCAACTCCAACTTCCGGCCTTTTATCTGTGAAATAAGGTTGGCAGGTACTAAGCCGGCTCACTTAACAGGGCCATTCTGAAGCTCAGACGTGGAGGTGCCTTTCAAGTCTGAAGGACGCCTTGACTAACATGTGATCAAGGGATCACGTGATCAAGGGATCTCTTGATCAAGGGATGCAGCACTGCAAGGGCTGTGCAAGGCACAGACTCTTCCAAAAAACAGCAGGATTGACACAGCTAGCATCAGGGGAGGGACATGTTTTTAAGGGGGTGGTCAAAAGAAGTAGCCCTGAGATGTATTCATGATCTATGTAAATATGACTTAATTAAAAAAAAAAAGAAGTGGCCCTAAAATTATAAAAAAAAAAAAAAAGAAGAAGAAGAAGAAGAAGTGGCCCTGAGAGCACGTGTAAGAGTTAAGAACAAACTCCTTGGGCAGCGCCTGTGGCTCAGTGGGTAGGGCACCAGCGCCATATACCGAGGGTGGGGAGTTCAAACCCAGCCCTGGCGAACTGCAACAAAAAAAAAGCCAGATGTTGTGGTGGGTGCCTATAGTCCCAGCTACTCAGGAGGCTGAGGCAAGAAAATCTAAGCCCAGGAGGTTGCTGTGAGCTGTGTGACATCACGGCACTCTACTGTGGGTGATAAAGTGAGACTCTGTCTCTGCAAAAAAAAAAAAAAAACTCCTTGGGCTCTCCAGCTTTGCCTACGGCAAACTCTGGTCCCAGCTAAGTGGCATGGGAACCCTCTTCTGGGTGTCTTTGAGGCTTTGAGCTATAAACCTGCAGGCAAGAGCTGCGCTGCAGAAACCCTCAGTCCCCCGGGCTGGCCTAGCCCCAGCCCCTGGCCAGGTGCTGGTGCTGATAGACAGGCCCGAGCCAAGGCCACCAGCAGCAAGACTGCCAAGGGATTTGGTCTGGGCCCATGAAGCTTGTCCTGCCACTGGGAGAGAAATGTATTCAAAGGTAGCCAGGAAGCCTTCCTTTCTCCATTAGCACAGGGGGCCGCGGCTCCCCACCATCTGCACGATAAATCAGTTCAAAGACACCAGCTTCAAGACCATAAGGGGCCTTATTATCACTGGCCAAGCGCAGTCAGTGCTGCAGCATTTATTCCCCTGGTCATAAATCTCGGTTGATTGGAGTTCGTCCTTGGGCTTCGCTGAGCCCTACTAGCAGGAGCAGTGCTCGGAGCCAGAAGCCACGGGCCTGGTTCTCAGCCTTTGCCTCCTGTTCCCAGGCCAAGAGTCTGCAGCCAGCCGAGAAGGTACCACTTACCCAGCAAAAAAGAAACTTCGGGTCTGAACTTCTAGTATGAAGAAACATTGGAGGGAGGGGGGGAAAGAGGAAGGGAAGAAAGGAGAGAGGAAGGGCCCTAAATTACCTCAATTTCCCAGAACAAGGCTTATTCTCCTGCTTAGCCTGGTGGGCGGAATATTGTTCTTTGGGGTTTTTGGGTCAACCAGAAATTTTTCCTGGGCTCCAAAGCCCCAGTAGGCTTTTGGCTGACTGTGAGCTGGCGCAGGAACTTCCTGAAGCTGTCGGGGACAGGTCTGCGTCTTGAGTGTACCAATGAGGATTTCCTTTGAGACCCTATGGGTTCACAGCTTTCTGACCTCTTGAGGGAACCGTGATGTAAAACTGGTTGTGCACTTGTGCTCCATGAAGTAAACTACTCTGTTCTTCCTCTCGGAGAAGCGGGGCCCTTTGCTTACAGACTTCCATGAGCTCTTTTCACCTGCCCGGAGCAGCTAGCCGCATACGAGCTCTACGGCCTGCTTCTGCAATCAGTATTTCACTTTTCGGAAATTGGCAGCTCTTTCTCCCTGACTCTTGAAAGGTCACTCTGCCTCACCCTTCCCAGCCAGTCTTCCTTATAAAGCTGGGTTAAAAGACTGGAAACACACTCTGATACCCCCTGGAGAAGGCTCCAACCAGATGGCTGCGGGGGCCTTCTGGGGACAGAGTGCAATCTTCAAGGAGACTCGGGAGGCTCTTTGCTTTCTGAGGCCTTGTGAATTGGAGGAGCCGCTGACTAGCCTCAGGAAAAGAATGTAACAGCTTGCACAGAGCTGGGAGTGCTACATAATCCTGTCTTAAAAGAAAGAATACCCCCTAGAGGTAAACAAGAGCTATCAGAGGGCCTCAGAGCGCAGCAGCCACCCTAGCCAGAAGAGACAGCAGCAGAATCGTAAAGAGCCAGCTGAAAACAATGCAAGGATGTGTCTAGATGCAAAATATTTCCAGTGCAAAAAAAAAAAAGCCAATTTCAGAAGCCAGGGGAATTCAGGCAATAGAAGTGCCTCTCCTCCTGTCTCCTTCTGGAAGAGGCTTCCTGGGGGTCCTTGAAAACTGGTAGCGCAGAGGCAGGGGGTGCCGAATGCCTGGCTCCAGGGAGAACCCGGGAAGCCTGCAGCAGCTCAGCTGTGCTGCCGCTGAAGGGGGGAACCCGGACCTGGCACTGCTGTGCAGTTCGGGAAAGCTTCGTGTGCATGGGGTGCCCGTGGTGCTTGTGTGTGAGAGAAAACACTGAGCCTTCCAGATCCGCTCCTCTGAGCAGCTGAGAGCATCTCCGCTGCCGTCACCTGCTTCTCAGAGGAGAGGGGACGGCGTGGAGGACAACTTTTCCCGACAGCTCTCCTATCTCTTTTTTAGCTGTGTGCTCTGCGCTCAGCTCTGTTTCTCAAGGGGGTGGGGACGGGGCGGCAGTGGGCACCCCTGATCTCGGAGACCTGCTTTTATCGCCCCTTCAGCCTGGGAGCGAGTGGGGACTGAAGCAAGGGCGCAGCAACCTCAGCCCAGTGGCCCGTTGCCAGGGCAGAAGGCGCACCAGGGTCTGCAGCAGGCCAGGTCTTCAAAGGAGGCAGGAAATCCATGCTTGTAAGTGAAATTTTTCATTTATAATGATTGGTTCAAATTTTTTTTTTTTTTTTGAGACAGAGCCTCAAGCTGTCACCCTGGGTAGAGTGCTGTGGCATCACAGCTCACAGCAACCTCCAATTCCTGGGTTCAAGCGAGTCTCTTGCCTCCGCCTCCCTAGTCGCTGGGACTACAGGTGCCCACCACAACGCCTGGCCATTTTTTGGTTGCAGCGTCATTGTTGTTTGGCGGCCCGGGCTGGATTCGAACCCGCCAGCTCAGGTGTACGTGGCTGGCGCCTTAGCTCGCTGAGCCACAGGCGCCGAGCCGATTGGTTCAAATTTTTAAAAAGAGTATTCTGGTAGGACAGACTTGGCCAGGGTTCTGTTCTCTGTTGCCCTGCCCTGCAGGGAGGACCCCCTCTTCCCAGGGGTCCTGGCTGCACACCCGCAGCCGGCTGCCTTCCCTCCTTGCCCATGGGGCAATGTGCCCTCACTGGGTACAGCATGCAGAGCTACTAGCTTTAGGAATCCTTTTGTGTTTGTTTTTTGTCGCTTCGTTACCCTGGGTAAAGTGCTGTGGCACCACAGCTCACAGCAACCTCAAACTCTTGGGCTCAAGTGATCCTCTTGCCTCAGCCTCCCAAGTAGCAGGGCCTACAGGCACCTGCCACAACGCCTGGCTATTTTTAGACATGGTGTCTTTCTCTTGCTCAGGCTGGTCTCAAACTCCCAAACTCAGACAATCCACCTACCTTGGCCTTCCAGACTGCCAGGATTATAGGCGTGAGCCACCACTACCCGACTAGCTTTAGGAATTCTTGAGGCCAAAGAAAACAAGTCCTCTTTCTATACTAGACAGAATCCATGGAGGCACAGATCCACTGATCCCAGCAATACTTCTGGCCCCTCCATGAGCACTGTCTCTGGTCTGGAACAAGTTACCATATCGTCAGCTGTAGAATCTGAGACAAGAAATGATGGGATGACTCCCACTTTTGCCTTCTGTCAGCCACGATGGAAGAATAACAGCCTTTAGGTTTTCAAAGTTGATATAAAAATAAGTAATTACAATAGCTTCATCATAGCATAATACATGAATAGGTATTGGCATAATCATAAAACCGTAATACTCTCTCCATGTCTCTGTGAGGTATGAGAGACGTCCACCATTTCCCCTAATTCATTGTAACTGGTTGAAATCAAGGAATGAAAAGGTCAAGGCTGCTCGAAGCCCCTCCTGCAGGCAGGTTTAGGATTTGGACCTTAGGGGTCTCCTCTTAATTTCACTCTATGAGTTTTCTTCTAATCCCCCAAACTTACAGGCATCCCTTCTTCATTCTGTGGCAGGAAAGGACTTTCTTTCTCCCTCCTTCCCTTCTTTTCATCCTCCATTCATCCCTTCTTAGGAAATTAGAGCAAATATTCAAGGCTCCATCATCAGAATAACCTATCAAAGTTTTACCCCTGACAGGAGGTCAATACAACATTAGCAAGGTGGCTTCACAAAGCGGCCAAAGGAAAAAAACTTTCCTTTGCCCTCAGCAGGTTTGCTGAAAAATCAACAAAAGGCAGATTAATAAAAGAAATGGCATACAAATTTATTAATGTGTACATCAGGAGAATTACAGAGTGATACCCACTATCCCAATGTGGTATAGATGCTGATACACGTCTTAAAGGAAAGGGAGATGGAGAAATATAGATGATTTTAGGGGTATAGTAAATGATTTTAGGAGAATTTCATGGGCGTGGAGACCATATGATGGCTTGGGATAAAGTCAGTTGGGCTCACAGAGCAGACAATGGTTTATTTGTGACAGACTTTAGTCTTTTCTTCTTGCCTGTAAGTTTAGTTAAGAAAAACGCAGAGAAGGCCCCAGAGGTAATTGTTTCTTTTTTAGACAGGTTTGGATCTTAGGCAGATTAAAAAAAACTTTAGAGAACAACTTTATTCTGTACTTTGAGAGACAGAAAAAGCAAGGAGAAGGTCAGAGAGCCCTTACGACTTCTTCAGTTCAGCAAGTCAAAGCAACGTATTTTGGGGTATGGGTTTCTGAGCTAATAGATGACTTACTATGAGTAAGATGAGCCTGATATGCTCTTCTCCAATGACATGCTTACAGCCTCACTGAGCTGATCTGGTTCTTGGATATTCAATCTCCTCCTGCCCACAGTCCTGTGGGCCCCATACGTACTCATAACTATTGAATGGACAGATTTTCTTTCCAGCAATAGACTGACAATATCTTCATTTTCTTCCAAGTATTACCAACAAAAAACAAGGTATTACCCGCTTTCATATGTTTCTTTGTGACTCATCTATAATACAGAGCTGAGCCAGATACAACTAGGAGAGTTCTTTCGACTTCCTTTTAAATACATTTCTCTCTGGTTTATTAGGATATGATATCTATAAGAAAAATATGGGAAAATCAGTTATTGATGATTACTTTCTATATTCTTATGTATTCTAACTTTACTTTTGAGCACAAAAATGTTGTGCATGGCCTTTCTTGCTCAATCAGTTTATTAGCCAATCAATTAGTAACTGATCATCTCTACCCCAATCTCTAAAGGATATTTAGAAGTTTTAGAAATACACGTATATGGATCCTAAAATTTGTCGTACAACATAATTATAGTTAATAACAATGTGTGATTCAATGGAGAAACAGCAGGCTTTTAAATTCAGCATCTTTTTGATAAAATTTAAAGAAAATTATACCTGGACTGGACACAGAACACTCAGGGGCCTGGAACAGTCGCCAGTGCCATGCAGGTAAGTCCTGGATTGGGCAATCGCTGTAACCTGAATGCTGGTGTCCCCCTAAGTTTCAGATGTTGAAATCTTAACTCCCAATGTAATGATATTATGAAGTGGGATCATTAGAACTTAATTATGTCATGAGGGTGGAGTCCTCATGAATGAGATTCGTGCCCTTATAAAAGCAGCCCCAGAGAGTTCCCTCACCTCTTCCACCATGTGTGGACACAGTGAGAAGATAGCTATCTATGAACCAAAAAGTGGGCCTTCCCCAGACTCTGACTGACTCTGAAGTGTCTTGATCTTGGACTTCTCATCCTCCAGAACTATGAGAAGTATATATGTAATTGTTTATAAGTCATCCAGTCTGTGGTACAGGCAGTCCCAGGTTATGAATGATATGTTCTATAAGTTTGTTCTTAAGTTAAATTTGTATGTAAGTTGGAATAGGTACATTTACCTATTACTTGCAGGAACCCCCTTTTATAAGTGCAAGTCATATGTAAGCCAGACGTTTATAACTTAGGGACCACCTGTATTCTGTTACAATAGTCTGAACAGACTAAGATAGCATCTAACTAATATCTGTTAACAATAAAGAAATCTACAAATCAACATGAAAATAACAAATACCCTCCTTGAAGAAATTGGCAAAGTATTAAGATTAAGCATGTTGCCAAAAAGAAAAAAAGAGAAAGCATACCACTTCTCTCTGTCTTATATACATACACAATTTAAAAATACAAGTTGGCAAGATTAAATTAAAAGATAAAAGCCAATGTGAAATGGTAAAGGAGCACCCTCATATACTGCTGGTAAGTATATGAATTGGCATAGGTCTGTATTTGGTATAAACTTCAAACCTTCAACCCAGCAAGTAAATTCGCCTTTCAGAACTTATCCTAAAGAGAGAATTAAGAGTCTGTGCAAAGATTTTGTGCAAGGATATTCATTATAGTAGGCTTATGATGTTAAAACACTAAAATAACTTCTAAGATTTGGAGGCCAAAAGCACTGGATAAGAAATATGTTTACTGACAAAAGCTTATTTGCAAAATTTTAGGAAGTTTTGAAAAGGGCATAGATCAGATACCATAACAGTATGTGCAGTATGATCCCATTTGATAAAAGTGAAATGAACAAATGAAATTAAATCAACATAAATAGAGATGCATATAAATAAATGAAGTAGAACTTCTGTGAGTAGACACCCAAGGGACTGTAATGAACTGGTCAACATAAGGAATTAGGCCTACTGTACTGATATATACATGTGGTGCAAGTCCGTTCTATGAAATTAGGTCTACTTAAGGAGGTTGTCAAAGAACAGAGATGGTCAATCACGGAGATTCCAGCATAAATAAACATAGACATTATCATATATCTATATGCATTTCTCTCTCTTAAGCATAGAAATATATATACATATATGCACATATAAATAAATCCTTCTATGCATCACTTAAGGAAGGAGATATATTCTGAGAAATGTATTTTTGTTGTTATGCAAACATCATAGAGTGTACAGTTGATCCTTGAACAACACAGTTTAGGGGTACTGACCCCCATGCAATCAAAAATCCATGAATAACTTTTGATTTCCCCTCACCAAAAACTTAACTACTAATAGACTACTGTTGAAGATGAATAGCATATTTTGTAAGTTATGTGTATTATCTATTATGTTGTTACAATAAAGTAATCTAGAGAAGAAATATTATTCAGAAAATCATAAGGAAGAGAAAAAAAATTTTATTCTGTTAAATGGAAATGGATCATGAAGCTATTCATGCTTCAACCTCATATTGAGTAGGTTGAAGAGGAGAAAGAAAAGGGAGGGGTTGGTTTTGCTGAAGTGTGAGGGGAGGCAGGAGAAATTTGTTGAAAAATATCCATGTGTAAGTGGACCCACACAGTTCAAACTCAAGTTTGTTCAAGGGTCAAATGTACACACACAAATTCAGGTAGCTTAGCCTACTACACCCAGGCCATTTGGCATAGCCTGCTGCTCCTGAGCTGCCAACTTGCACAGGAGGTTACTGTATTGAATACCATAGGCAACCGTATCTGTGTATCTGAGCATGTCTACACACAGAAGGGGGGACAGTAAAAACACAGCATTATAATCTTAGGAGACCACCAGGGCATACGTGCCCTTCGTTGACCTAAACATCACTATGCAGCTTATGACTGCACATGGACGCCTGTACACTTGGAAGTCCTACGTCTATCTTCTACGTCTCCAAGTAGTAGGATTATGTCTATTTCCTTCTTCTGTTTACATTTATTTTATGTCAATTGTACAACTTCTTTTTATAATGAACATATAGGACTTTTTTCCTTTAATTTGGGTTTCTGTCAGGAACCCCTGGGAGTAGGATGAGCAGGTTTGATGATAATTTACTAATATCAAAGGACAAGGGAATTCTAAAAGGAGCACCCCTGTGTTTACAGTCTGGAACTCAGGGTTGGTGTGGCCTAGCAGGAAAAAGATCCTTTGTTTCCTAGACACGTTGCGTTTTCTAGTGTGTACTTCAGAAAGTAACACTTAGGAGAAAAGAAAACAGAACATTTAAGTTTCAAACCAGGGACCCAACAAGGAGATAGTGGCAACAAGTCATAAAATCCAGCACCAAAAGCAAAAGCTGTTTTCCATACCACACCCTGGATAGCAAACCATCCACATAGATACCCAGTGTATCTGTGGCTATCTAAACTAGTGGCTTCCACTTTCTGAAAAGTTGAGAAACAAATTCATGTTACTAAAGAATGTAAGATTGTTCTAGAATCTACCCCAATAGGGTAGAGACATTTCAATTCAGCTCAATATGTTTGCTGAGTTCTAGATTGCAGGATACCCACCTACTCCTAGAAATGACAAATATCTACAATGACAATATCTAACTCTATGAAACGTATCTTATATCAAATCATTCACTCTTTACAACAGTATTATCCTGTACAGTCATCTCTGGGTTTCTGGGAGGAACTGAGTACAGGTCCCCAAGTCCCTCATATAAAATGGCATAGTATTTGCATATAACCTGCAGACAGCCTCTTGTAACTTTAAATCCTCTCTAGATTACTGCTAATTCCTCATACACTGGGAATGCTGGGTAAATTGCTATTATACTGTATTGTTTAGGAAATCATGACAAGGAAAAAGTCCATAAATATTCAGTACAGTCATAACCATCCCTTTTTTCTTTTCCAAATACTTTTGATTTGCAATTGGTCAAACCTAGGGATGGATGTAGACCCCACAGATGCAAAAAGTCTACTGTAATTACAGTGAGTAATCGTATACCCATTCTACAGATGAGGGAATTGAAGTTTGGGGAGATGATCAGGATTTTACTTAAATGTACTGACTTTCTTCTCTCTAGGTAACTTTTTGGACCGTTTTAAAAACAAAACTCATTTCAACGACGGCCATTTACTCCAAATATGTAAGCCTTCACTCTTTAAGCAAAGAAAGAACTCAATCATGCATATCTTATTTATTATTTTGCCTCATTACACAATCAAATTAAAGTTGCTGATACATTGAAGTATAAGCCCAGTGTTTTGTTTTGTTTATCCCACAATGGAGTTTCTGGTCTACTAATCAGCCTTAAACCCAGCCTTTCCTCTTCCCGAGTGCTCTCTCAGGAAGGAAGAAATGCTCTGTGCTGGAGGAAGCCCACCTGGCCAGCTCTGGGGGGTGGGGAATCAGCGCAGACCCAAGATCCCTGCCCTCTCCCTCTCCTCCCAGCCCCGCCCTGTGAGAGCCTGTGTGTGCCCCAGAGGAAGAGAGGCTGGGAACTTCCTCCCCATTTCGCTCTGGGAAGGGGTGGCGCCGCCTTCCTCGGCCTCCTCTGCTGCCTCTTCCTCCTGCTTTGAAACACCCTGATGATTTGAAACTCCAGGCTGTGATCTTCAAAATGAGGCCACACCAGGGTAGCTCTTCCAAGGGTGCAGGATATACTCCCCGCTTCCCTTTATGCTGAAAAACAAACTTGGGAGGACAAAAGACTCTTTGGGGAAGGGAGGCCCCCTGGTGTGGTTTGGTCACAATGCATTGCTGTGAGCATGGCAGACTCCAAGCTGGGGAGGGGCCCTGCTTGGTTTTAAGGAAACCATTAACAGGCTGGGATTTGCTTGCTTGTTTTTTTTTTTTTTTTTTTTTTTTGGCAGTTCTTCAGATGTCCTGTTTGGTTTTTTTTTTTTGGGGGGGGGGGTGGGTTTGT
>CAUYON010171526.1:0-67591 GCA_963573935.1 Arctocebus calabarensis
ATGACTTTTTTAAATTTTTATTTTTAACTGTGGCAAAGTAGGGCGGCACCTGTGACTCAGCGAGTAGGGCGCCGGCCCCATATGCCGAAGGTGGTGGGTTCAAATCTAGCCTCAGCCAAACTGCAAAAACAGAAAAATAGCTGGGCGTTGTGGCGGGCGCCTGTAGTCCCAGCTACTCGGGAGGCTGAGGCAAGAGAATCGCCTAAGCCCAGGAGTTGGAGGTTGCTGTGAGCAGTGTGACACCACGGCACTCTATCAAGGGTGATACAGTGAGACTCTGTCTCTACCCCCCCCAAAAAAAAAAAATTGTGGCAAAATACACATCACATGACATTTACAGTTCTAACCACTTTTAAGCATATAGCTCAGTAGATTCATGTCACTGTGCATCCATCTCCAGAGTTCTTTTTATTTTACTGTCCCCATTAAGCTCCCCTCCCTCCACCCCAGGCCCCTGGCATCCACCACTCCACTTTGGGTGTCTGTAACTCTGACTACCGAGGGACTATCTATGAATGGAATCGCACAGCATTTGTTCTAAGGTGACTGACTAATTTCACTTAGCATATGAGGCCTGACAATTAAGTTCGAGAACTCTCCACCATGCACTTACATTGGCTCCATCACACAAACAACTCGGTAAGGTTTCATAACCTTGGTACATCAGTGTCCCACAGCTGTGCTCACATGGTGATGTGTGCTGGTGTCATACGGAGTGGCGTGTTTTTGTGTGCCATCCCAAGAATGTTGAAGCTTGGATTAGAGCAACAAACAAACATTAAATTTCTTGTTAAACTTGGCAAGAGTGGAAGTGAAATCAGGGATATGTTAGTCTAAGTTTATAAGGATAATGCCATGAAGAAAATGGAAGTATGCAAATAGATTAAATGTTTTTTCTGAAGGGAGAGAAAGCGTTGCTGATGAAAAGATGTCAGGGTGGCCAGTAACGAAGAGAACGGATGAAAACATTGCAGAAATTCATCAAAATCATTGGCTGACTATGAAAAGCATAGCAGACCAAGTAAATATTGATAGAGAAATAGTTAGGAAATTTTTAAGTGAAAATCTTGGCATGAGACAGGTATGGGCAAAAATGGTCCCAAAGGAGCTCATCCCAATGAACAAAGGCAAAGGAGAGGCGAAGCTTGCCAAGACCTTTTCCAGAGGCAAGACAATGTTCTGGGCCATATTATCACTGTAATGAAACATGGATGTACCAATACAAACCTGAAACAAAGTATCAAAGTGCACAATGAAAGTCAGCCCATTCTCCATGACCAAAAATGTTGTCAGCCCAAATTAAGATGTTGCTAATTTTTTTGATAACAGAGGGATTATTCATTATGAATTTGTACCAGGTGGACAAACAGTTAACCAAGTTTACTATTTGGAAGTGCTGAAAGGTTGCATGAAAAAGTTAGACAAAAATGACCTGAACTGTTCACCACCAACTCATGGCTCTTGCATCACAACAATGCACCAGCTTACACCCTACTGTATATGAGGGGGGTTTTAGCCAGTAAACAAATAACTGTATTGGAACATTCTCCCTACTTACCTGTTCTGGCCCTCAATGAATATTTTATTTACCCAAAGATAAAGGAAATATCAAAAGGAAGACATTTTGATGACATTCAGAACATCAAGGGTAACATGATGACAGCTCTGATGCCCATTCCACAAAAAGTTTCCAAAATTGCTTTGAAGAGTGGACTACATACTGGTGTCAGTGTATAATGTCCCAAGGGGAGTACTTCAAAGGTGACCAGAGTGATAGTCAGCAATGATGTATCAGCATTTTTTCTAAGATGAGTTTGCAAACTTAATTGTCTGACCTCACAATAGCTTCAAGCTTCACTCATCCACATTATAGTGTTCATCAGAATGACCTTCCTTTTTAAGGCTGAATAATATTGTGTGGCTGTGCCAAATTGTGTCTATTCACCCCTTGATAAAGTCTGGATAGTGTCCAGATTTTGAGTAATGTGAATAACGCTGCTGTGTATATGGGTGTGCAAATATCTCTTGGAGATACTGCTTTCAACTCTTTTAGGGTATCTACCCAGAAGCAAAGTTGCTGGTAGTTGTATGTTCGATACCGTGAGGAACCTCCCCTCTGTTTTCCCAACGCCCACACCATTTTAAATTCCTGCCAGCAGCGCACAGGGCTCCACCTGCTCCACGCCTCTACCAATGCTTGTCATTTCCTGTTCTGTGCTGTAGTGCCTGAGAGTGGCTATCCTGACATGAGGTGGACAGCCACCCTCCTGTTGGCCTGGAGGCCCTGCTCAGAGGTAGACACACACATCATGCCGAAGGCACAGACAAGGTCACTGAGCTCAGAGTGGTAATGTCACTTGCCTGTGGCCACATCACTGATGTGAGTCCTCAAAGGCCAGTGCCCTCACCACCCAGCCATGCCAACCCTTCCTCACACAGGAGCCACGACCAGCCTCATAGCTGTGGAGAGAACAGAATCAGCATGGCTCTGAGCATGCCTGGCACACCCTGTGTGCCCACTGCATTCATCTTACCTAGGGGAAAAGACAATGCATCCCATGCGGGCCTTCCCTGGTTTGTAAATTCTGCTCCTGCCTAATGCCAATCGCCCCCAAGGGAGGGAGGCTGACAGCTTGACGATTTTGTAGCAATAGCCCCTCTACTCATCACCTCTCCCCAGCCCCTAAATCGGGGGGCAGGGCCCAGCCTGGTGGAGGGCACACAAGCGGCATTGTCTCCCCACCCTGAACTGCTGCTTCAACTCTCGAACTTTCCACCAAATGCCTCAACTGCCAACAAGACCACCTGGAGTCCTACCCTCCAGCTCTCCAACAAGGTCTTTGGAGACACTGTCTCCTTGTTAGATGCAGGGGGCTGTGTCCAGAGACCACTGGCGGGCCAGGCATCTCCAGGTGTCTCCCCAGCAGGAGTGCTGCGGCCGCACAGATGTTGGGGGTGGGGTGGGGGCAGAGGGAATGACTGTACCGCAAGATTAAACACTTCAATGTCAACATGTGTGCAGCATTGCTCGAACAATGTTATCATTGTGAATTGAATGAACCAAAGGGTTTAGGGGATGGGGCGGGAGAGGGAGAAAAGATGGGTTTAATTATCTCTAGAGCTGAGCCCGGTTGTTTGCCTAAAAAGACCCAGACGCTGGTAGAGCTGGAAAGAAAAATGACCAGAAAGCACATGTCAATCTTTCTACCATAGACGAGGCTGCTGTCCTCCACCATGGTGTCCCATCTCCCCAGAGGGAGGGACCCAGCCACCAGGGACCTCTGGGTCCCAGCCCCATCCTCAGCTGATTGAAAATGAAGGAAAAGAATGAAAACTATTGACTATTTTCAGCTAAACCAGTGGTCCTCAGCCAGGGGGATGTCCCCCCATCAAGGCACATTGAGCAAGGCCTGGAGTTCAGGGGGGTGCTGCTGGCACCTAGTGGGTAGAGACCAGGCACTAAACACCCTACAATGGCCAGGGCACCCCGCAACAAACAATGGTCCAGCCCCAATGTAAACAGTGCTGCACTGAGAGTCCCTGAGCTGACAGATCTCAAGAGCATCAGGAAACCTGGGTTCTGGCCCCACCTGGGCTATCCTAGCTGGTGTCTATAACCCTGGGCTCCCCTCACCCAGAAACCAAAAAAGTCTGGGGGCTGGGCACAGTGGTTCACACCTGTAATTCTAGCATTTTGGGAGGCCAAGCCGGGTGGATTGCTCCAGCTCATGAGTTAGAGACCAGCCTGAGCAAGAGTGAGACCCCATCTCCACTAAAAATAGAAAAACTGACGTGAGGATCGCTGAGCCTACGTTGGAGGTTGCTGTGAGCTATGACGCCACGGCATTCTACCCGGGGCGACAGTTTGAGACTCTGTCTCCAAAAACAAAAAGGTCTGAATTACTCTGAAGTCCTCTTTCTCTTCCACAAGCCCATACCACATAAAGTTGCCAACAACTTAGCAATTTTGAGTCACACACAGTTCAACCTTGTATCTCCGAGTAGCTTGAAGCCTGCGTCTGTGCCGTCCAACATGCCATCTAACCACATGTGGCTACTGAGCACCTGAAATTGGCTCCTGGGTTGCTGAGAATTCAACATTTAATTGCAATTCGTGGTAAACAGTTCCAATCTAAACAGCCGCTGGTGGCTAGTGACCGTCCACTGGGCAGCCCAGAGAGGGGACCTCTCTGTAGCCAACATGCCGCTTCTCGCGGCAGCAACAGGATTGCAAAGGATGGCTGCAAACCGGGTCTCAACAACACATGTGCCTACTCAGGGATGCATGAGATTTTTCCTTGAAAAAGAGGTTCCCAATATGAGAAATCTGGGGAAGCAGGAAGAATTTAACCCCAGAGTTGTGAATCTGAGGCTGGAATGATGCTGCTGGTGGTGGTGACTATGCACCCCTCAGCTCTGTCTGTGAAACAGGCACAAGAATCCCTGCTCTGGTCACAGGGTCACCTGGGGAGTAGACATTCACCACCAGGCACTTGGCAAGTGACACCTTCCTGAAACAGGCAGGTGTGCCAACCTCAGAACACGGGGGCTCTGCTCCGTGCCCCCCACCAGGTACCACGGTTCTCCCTTTCTGAGGCTGAGCTGGCTCGGCCTGGCAGCACAGCCCCAGTGCCACCCTCTCTGAGCGCCCCTTGCCTCTTGGTCCCTTTCATTTTCTTCCTAGAACTTAACCATTGTGACTATTTCATTGATGGATGTGCTGACCTTTACTCACTGTCCAAACATCTAGATTTTTCCCAGGAGACTAAGAACAGAGCAAAGAAACAAAACATGACAGGTTTCCATAGCGGGGACTGCACTGTGTGTGTGCCCACGGAGCCCTCAGGCGAGTCACTGCTCTTCTGTAAAAATACTGACTTCACTGGGTTGTCGAGTAAAACCCAGGATTAAAGCAGACCAGGGGGTGGCACCTGTGGCTCAATGAGTAGGGCGCTGGCCCCATGTACCAAAGGTGGCGGGTTCAAACCCAGACTCAGCCGAACTGCAAAACAGAAAAATAGCCGGGCATTGTGGCGGGCGCCTGTAGTCCCAGCTACTCGGGAGGCTGAGGCAAGAGAATCGCCTAAGCCCAGGAGTTGTAGGTTGCTGTGAGCTGTGTGACTCCACAGCACTCTACCAAGGGCGATAAAGTGAGACTCTGTCTCTACAAAAAAAAAAGCAGACCAGGGATTCTCAAGCTCGGTGTGCTCCTGAGTCCTCCAAGCACTTGTTAAAGCACAGACCACTGGGCTCCACTGCCAGCACCTCCCACTCAGCAGGTCTAAGACGGTCCCAGATCGTGCATTTCTAACACATTGTCCTGTGACAGCGATGACACTGGTCTGGGGACCCCACTTCGAGAACCACTGGCAAAGAGAATGTCCATGGAGCATTTGGCACATTTAGAAGTCTCAAAAGAGGGTGACTCTTATTTCGTGGTTGCTGTTTGCCACTGTTCCACCTTCCACACTCACGTGCCTGGCATTTGGCAGCTTCTGGAGTAACTCAGTGAAGAGTGATTAGAAGCTTTCCCAGCAATGGGTCCATTAGGAGGGAGAACGTCACCCCCCACCACCACTTTGGGGCTTCATTCAGCTTAGGGGGCAGCTTAGAACAGGGGTTGAGCGTGGGCCAAGGGGCCTAACAGTCTGGGTCAAGCCGTCTCCGCCAATCATCAGCCATGACTCAGGACAAGTTAACCCATCTCTGGAGGCTCAGCTCCCCAGCTATAAAGTAGAAACTTAGAGGCTCTCAGTTATGGGGCTATTGTGTGAATTCAGGAGACAGATGCTAGCCATCATGGAGCACAGCAGAGACCAGTGCCCTGCCCACTCTCAGCTACCAGAGCAGGCGTAGGAGCAGCCAGGTGGGGGGTGCAGAGCTAAGGTCCTCCCGCCTTTCCCCAGGTTGGGAAGAGGCCTGCTCAGACCATCCCCCAACACAGACTCTATGCCTGGGTCAGCTGGGCAGGCACAGCTGGTTTAAGGTATTTTAGAAGCAAATCAAATCAAATGAGAATTTATAATCCTTCCTGAGGTCTGGGTTCCATCAACCTAAACTCATTAGGCCCCAAAGGTGCAGGTGCAGCAAAGGGAAAGATGGTTGTGTCTCTCGCTCATGCCCGGCCCTCATCTCCCTTTCAAAATAAGAGTTTCTTTAAAGGTTGGCTCTGTTCCTGAGATCAAAACACTGATCACAGAGTCACCAGCTTCTGTCCCCAACAGGATGGTGCAAAGATATGAAAAGGCTGCCCCAGGGGCTGGCCCAGGAGGTTTGGTGAAAACTCAAGATCTTCAAGAGCCTCATATATCTAAAGTTCACATTTTAAGAAACCGAGCCTGACTTCCTAAGCTAAACTATCAAAACACCCTTAAAATTACAATGTTGTTCTTTAGTATGGGAAGGGGAAGAATCTGAGATCAAACCGAAGAAGGATTTTCCGTTACATTTTGTTTCCTATGTGGAATGTGACCAGGAGAGGTGCAAACAGACTCTGAGCAGTTTTGAATGGGGTCTTCTTCCCAAATCACTGCTCCTGTGATAAGCGATTTAAAAGAGCATTCCCTTATAATTAAATTTATATCACATAAATTCTAGAAATCTTGTACACTATTAGAAGACAGGACAGTAATTACCATTGGGTGCAAGTATGAGGGAGCTCTGGTAAGGTTCTGCTTCTTTCTTTGCAAAAAATTCACTTGATTTGAGTGTTGTTCTATACACCTTACAGTCCAATAAACAGTTTTATCAACCATTCATCTCCAGTTCTACTCAATACATACTCTTCACCATGTAAAGAGTCACGCACAATCAAATCAATGATAGCTCTTTGGAAAAAAGATACCAATATCTTTATCAATTTTAAGGCTCAGGATCTGGACTTCTGAATCCAAATACACTCACTGACTATTCGTCCTTGGGCTTGCTTATTCTCGCTGCTTAGTTTTCTGGTCTGTAAATAGGACTAATAATAAAAGCCCCCATGTGAAATGGTTGCTATGAAAATAAAAGAAGTGTTAATTTAAGTGAAGAGGAAAAAGGGGGCTTGGCACAGAATAAGTCTTCCACAATTGTTAGCAAGTAAGATTATTATAACAGCTAACATAGTTATAATCGGATAATAAACACATCCCTGTACCCCCAACAGAGTCACAGGGACCAGAGGCTGACTCCAGCAACTTTGGGTATGTAGTGTGAGCCACCTTCCAGCCCAAACTGATTCATGAGTGAACATGTGAATCAACCTGCCTACGAGTCTCTCCCCTATGAGGAATTTTAAAATCAAAGTTTCTTCTGTCTTTTTTGCTCTGCCACTGTCTGCATGATGACTTTTAATCTTTAGGCTTCTGGCTCATAGTCACAAGATGGCTGCCATGGCTCCAAGCATCATGTCTTCACAAAATCACATCCAAGGCAAGAAAAGGAGGTAGAGAACAGAGAGTTCTCTTTGCTCAGCTGTCACTCATCAGAAAGAAAAATATTTTTCAGAACCACCTCTCAGCTCATTCTACTCTCAGCAGGTTTCCTCTTGCATATAACTAATTAAAACATCTCGTGGCCATTCCAACCTATGAGGAGAGTTAAGAAAGCAAAATGTGGTGGCTAGATAGCTGCAACTCCAAGTTGCTGTGGGGTGGCCATCTTTCCTCCAATAGGCAGGGCAGCAGAAGAACCTAGTGAGGTAGAGAAGGAAGAGGGAAATTGCTCAGTGGAGGAGACGAGAGACCTGGAAAAAACAATTCCTGCATTCTCTAGAACCTTCCAATTGCTAGTCTGGTGTGTCCTTCCCGAGGCATGGTGATGCACTGCTCCCACCACCACCACCAGTTAAGCTACTCAGAGTATATTTCTGCAACCAAAATTCTGCCAAATGCACTTTTATGCACACCAAACACACACTGCCAAGAAACAAGTCCTGAAAAGACATTCTACTTTCCTCCTCTTTCTCCCTGATTATCTCTTCCACCCAGACCCTAACACACACCAGTCTCCCACGGGAACAAACAGAAGCAACACAGGTGGCCCAGAACCCTTTACCAGAAAACATTCTGTCAGGTTCTTGGTACATACGAGTTGCCACCATTCTACCAAGACAGGCATGCCTTTCTTCTAAGCAGCTCTCCACCCTTGGCTAACGAACAATGACACAGATTCTTAAAATGCTTTGAGTATCTTGACCTGTTCATCCTCTACCCAGAGGAAACAGGAGCCTCTGTCCCACAAGCAGAACTCAGACCAAGCTCCACCCCAGCCTCCACTACCTCCCAAGAAACAATAATTCCTGGCCTTCTCAGGTCATTTTCAAGAAATTTTGCTCCTATCTAAGGTGATCAAGAGGGTGACATTAATAAAGCTTGTTCTCAGCAAACAACCAGCTTTAGGCAACCTTCAAAGTTAGAGATGAAGTTGTCCCTACTTGTAGGTTAGAGTTTAAAGAAAAACTAAAATCTCTCTGTGGGCTGCAGAAGATCTGGTTAAATTAATGTCAACATGCAAGGAGCCTTCTCATACTGACAGCAGGACAGCACTGCTTAGAGACTCTGGAAGCTAGCGTAAAATGTCTATTTATCTATGCCTACAGTGAGGCAAAGTCACATGTGCAAATACATAAATCCAACTACTGTACACACAACGTGGGAAACAACTATGATTGGGAGGGAGCGAGAAATAATTTCAATAATGTGAATGCGGATACCCAACAACCACTTCCACCCACGATTTCCTTACCCATCTCCCACTGTATTGGTGAGCAGCTATCTGCATACCTTCCCATCTTCCCTTACAGCAAAACCTGTCCTATGCCCAGTTTGGCTGGTAGGACTTAGGTAAAATCTTCTAGGGGATTCCAGGAAACCAAGAAATAAGCAAGCAAGGGAGCTCTTGGGACCCTTCACCTCCCACTTTGAATGTCAGATTATTTGAGGGTACAGTGTTTGGAGCTGCAGCAGCCATTTTGTAACCATGAGGTAACAGAAATGAGAAATTGAGGGGGAGGGTGGAAAGCTCATGGATTCCTGGTTAGTACTACTGAACTGCCACCCCAAACTTGAAATCACCTCCATGGAAACTTGCTGACAGAGGAGATGATAAGATAATGGCATGTGTTTGTGCCAAAGCCACTCTAGGCAGCCCATCTATCACTTGAACCCGAACAAATCCTAAACAAATTCTGCTTCCTCACCCCAGAAGAAGGCAGTAGACATTATGGTATATATATTTTATAGTATCTCCCATCCCAGAGGGTGGTTTTTAGGTAAGTTTAAAGGTAAATATTTTGGTACCATATAGGCCCTAAACATAGGGCAATTTCATCTCATATACAAGGAAAGAAGCAGCCATCTGCCAGGATACTGGAAGAAAGACTGGTGGTAGGGACTTGCCGTACAGAGACACAGTGCAACGCAGCAGCCTCCGAAGGGCTTTCAAGGTTACTTTGCATTCAGTCCCACTCTGTCCTACCCACTGTCTTTAGTCTAACCCCTATTGAGTGGGTGACTTCAGCAACACACTTTTTCAAATTCCCAGACTGTTTCTCAAAATCTATAGTGGGAATTGAGTAAATAATTTTTTTTTTTTAATGAGAAGCTACTTAAGGAAATTTATAATCTTCAATATGAGGCCGAGATGGATCTGGAGAGAAACTTCCAGGAACCACCAATGAATTACAGCTGTCAGATCAAAACGTCATCAGGTGACAGTCCATCGTCATGTTCACAGATGAGGCTGGAACAGGCTCTGCAGCCAGACTGGGCCCCAAAGGGAACCCCAGGAATAGCCCTGTTTACTGAGAGCTCCTGTAGGGAAGGGTAGAGCCCTTTCTTGCCATGAACTTATTTAATCCCAGTGCCCTGAGCCCCCCACCAGGGAGAAAAGCTGAGTAGCCTGCCTGAGGACACATCAGTGGCCTGGACTCAGGGACGGACAGATTTGCAGCCCCTAAAGCCAGGAGAATGATTTATCACCCCAATCCCATTTGCACACACATGAAAATAAACGTGGGAATTGTGCTATGGGGTGAATGGCTGACATGGGTGAGTCCACATTTAAGATGGAGAAATGTCAGTTGTCCATATTAAGAAATGGGAACATTAAAAAAAAAAAAGAAATGGGAACACAGAAATGCTACCCCACCAAGGCTGACACAAAACAGTGTTCAGAGCAACAGAAAGAAACTGGTACTTTACTGGGAATTTTTTATTTATGTGCTTTTTTTTTTTTTTTTAAAGTAGGCCAGCCTGCAGCCAAATGCCTTAACGTGACAGGTTGCCTGTGCCCTCAGCTGGCAGGGCGTATGTAGTGCTGGCCCTGATGGGTCACTATTTCCTTAAAACTCGGCACCAATAAACACAGATCTTAATCGGCAGGGGCAACCTTCTAGTATAACAGATTCGTCATCATAAAATCAGCTTCCTGCTTTGCCTCCTGCCCAGTCAACACAGACAGGCAAGCTTCCCCTTCCAGCCTGGGGTATCACTGTGAAGGGAGGGCCAGCCCT
Source organism: Arctocebus calabarensis (assembly GCA_963573935.1). Taxonomy (NCBI): domain Eukaryota; kingdom Metazoa; phylum Chordata; class Mammalia; order Primates; family Lorisidae; genus Arctocebus; species Arctocebus calabarensis. The sequence continues at coordinate 10,496 of CAUYON010171526.1, forward strand.
GACCCAGATCCGTGAAGACAGGGGCCAGCCACTGGGCACACAGCCTGCTCTCTCCCTGTGTGCTAAGGGCTCCTGATGGGCTAAAGTTTGCCAAGTGACTACCTTACTGCTCAAAGCTGATGTCACTAGCTGCCTGCTGACTCAGGGACCATGTCCTCCTGGCTCCCCCATGGCAGCCCAGGAGCAGAGCACCATCATTGGGGACCCCATTCTAAAAACCCAAGGTCTGTTGACAAGTTGCAGAGTGGTCTGACCCCAGAACTAAAGTCTTAACTGCCACCTGAGATCCCTTAGGAGAAAAGTTTCCAAAACAGAATATAGGGAAGTCGGTGTTGGCACCAAGAAAACTGAGGACAAATTTTGCAGGACTTCACCCTTGTGGAGACTCAAATGCATGTCTCAGGTTAAAGACACTGAGAAGTATTCAGGGGGACAGCTGTTTAAATCGGAGATTCCTCAAACTCGGAGACACCCTATGAACATTAGGGAGGACAGAGGTGTCCCTGAGTGTGTGGATGTCGGCACAGGGACAAAAGGAAAAGACAATACTCTGACTTTTTTATTTTTTACACTTTCCCAAGTAGGGGATCTGGACTTTCAAAAGCAGAGATCAGCCAAGTGCAATGGCTCACTCCTGTAATCCCAGCACTCTGGGAAACTGAGGCAGGCAGATTGCTTGAACTTATGAGTTTGAGACCAGCCTGAGCAAGAATGAGACCCCTTCTCTAAAAATAGTCAGGCGCTGTGGCGGATGCCTGGCTGAGGCAAGAGAATAGCTTGACCCAAGAGTTTGAGGTTGCTGTGAGCTGTGACACTATGGCACCTAACGAGGGTAACAAAGTGTCCCAAGAAAAGAAAAAAAAAAAAAAGCAAAGATCAGCACACCTCCATGGATGGCCAGAAAGTAAATATTCCAGGTTTCTGCTATCACATGACCTGTGTCAAAATTGCTCAACCCCATACCTGTGGAACACCAGCCACAGAGTTTGTAAGTGAGCGAATGTGTTCCAATAAAACTTTATTTATAGACCACGAAATTTAAATTTCATGTAATTTTCATATGTCATTAAATATTATTCTTATTTATCACTGTTTTTAAAAATGTAAAAGCCATTCTTAGCTCACAGGCTGTACAAAAACAGGCGGCAGGCTGGACCAGCCGTGGGCCAGAGTCTAACACAAGCAGGTCTCCCTGCTGTAAGCAGCTTTTAAGCTACAATGAGATGTGGAAAAATGCAGCTTCTCGGCTCAACCTCCCTCCCCCACCCCAGAATTAGTTGCTTGCCCAGAAAGGGAACAAAGGTAAGACAGAAATTTGCCCAGTTTCCTTCTGGGGAACATTGAAAGAGAAAAATAAGAGAGCCCAGTTCTAAATATGTGTTCAATAATCTTCCAGCATCATAGGGCAAAAGGTGCAATAAAGATTCTGGTTCTCTCTGCTCTGTAGAGACTAGGCCCCCATTGGAATCTCCAGGGCATTTCAACATTTCAAACCCAGGCAGAGCTCTGTTGCAGGAAGGACCACGTTTCGATTACAATCTGTGTTCCTTTCAACCAGAAAATAACCCCTCCAGCTAGAAATGCTATTTTTCCCACTGCCGACCATGGCCGCACGAGTTTGAAGCTAAGGCTCCCAAATGAATTCCCAAGTTTGAGGAACAGTACCCTAAACCAGCAGTTCTCAATGCGGCGGGCACTCTGCCCTATAGGGGACATTTAGCAATGTCTAGAGATGTATTTCCCTGTCACAATTTGGATCGGGGCCAGGGATGCTGCTAAAAATCCCACATGCACAGCATAGCCCCTAACCAAGAACTGGCTGGTTAACAAAGTCAGTAGTGCCCAGGCTGCAAAACTCTGCCCTAAGCAAACCTAAAAGAGGTACTTCAAAGTTCCAGACACCCAGAGATTCCAGTTGCCCATCCTGCTCGCCCCACCCTCCCTGCCAATATATTAAGACAATTTGAGCAGGTATAAGGCAAGTTGCTTCATTTATTGTTTCCTCCTAAAGGAAATGACCAACCAGTGCCTCCATCCTATAAACATTTACTAGCCCTGGAAGGTTCCGAGGCCCCACTGCCATGTTTAAGGGTTTCTCTCTCCAGAAATGTCAGGTCAAGGCAGTCAGAAAACAGAACTTGAGAAGGACAAAGATGCCAATGGGGGGAGAGGGGTCACATGTTTTGCAAAGTTCAGGACCAAGAGGAAAATTTAACAGTCTAAAACAACTCCCTACCCTCTCTTTCTTGCCTATAAACAAATGGCTTTATATTGGGCATCTTATGAACAAGGCAGAGTTTTAAAGGTCTCCGAGTACCATCCTGTGGGGTTTCATTTGCTCCCTGAGTCCCCATATTGTGAAGGGGGGACTTGATTGATTAGGTATTGTCCTTTGGGGTTTGATACCCTGAACACACTCTAGCACTGGCTCTCCTGGCCCCCAGCTTTGGGAACAGCAGCACCCCAAGAAGCATCTTACAGCTGAGCCATGCACCCATAACTAAGAATTAACCAGAGTTAACACCATGGGTGCTTCCTTTTTTTTAAAAAATAAACTTTTTATTTTGGAATAACTTCAGATTTATAAGAAACTTTAGATCTAGGAGATTTATAAGAAAAAGTGCCCCTGTACCCTTCAGCCAGTTTCCCCCAATGGGAGCATCTTCTGTCATCACAAGACGTTTGACAAAAGTAAGAAACTGGGAACCAAACTCCAGACGTTTTTCAGATCATACCAACTTTTTCACTGATGTCCTTGTTCTATTCCAAAATTCAATTCAGGCTACTTTCTTTTGTTTTCTTATTATTAAAAGAAAGCAATCTTGACAAGAACAAATGGAATTTATTTAAACATTCCTTCCAACTCCTTCTGTGCCTCCCCAAAGGCAGTGGCACCTTGAAGGTAGTGAGTCCTTCCTGCCCATGTGTCCACAGTGTCACTGCCATATGTACGAACCCACAAACAATGAAGATGTAGTATTATTTGGTGTCTGTGTGTGAGAGATCAACCAATGGTTACATAGTTACACACCAAACATTTTCTAGTACTTGCCTGCTCCAACTTGACTTCATTTTGAGTCTATGTTGATACATAAAAGAAATCCAGGGTCGGATGCAGCGGCTCACTCCTGCAATCCCAGCACTCTGGGAGGCCGAGGCAGGTGGAATGCTTTAGCTCAGAAGTTCAAGACCAGCCTGAGCAAGAGCGAGATCCTGTCTCAAAAACTAGTTGGGTGTTGTAATGGGTGCCTACCGTCCCAGCTACTTGGGAGGCTGAGGCAAGAGGATCACTTGAGTCCAAGAGTTTGAGGTTAGTGTGAGCTAAGATGTCATGGCACTCTACCCAGGGTGACAGAGTGAGACTCTGTCTCTAAACAAAAAAAAGTCCAAGCATTTGAACAATTCAATTCTGTTGTTTTCCCTTCCTACATCTATATCAGTTTATTCTCCCATCCCCTGCTCATGGACATTCAGACTGTTGGTGGGTTTATGATACCACAAACCACATGCACTAGGAGTTCAGGGACAGTCGGTAAAGACAGCTTCTGCGGTCTTTCTACACAGCATCTTGAGGAACTGCTCTTAAAATGCCATTTTCTAGCTGCCTCTGGATTCTCCCCAGGGATGGAGTGTGGAGTAAGCCTCCACCCTCACACATGGGTACTCAAGGCCCTTTGCCCTGACAATATTTTTCAGCCATAAAGACCAAGGAGAGGGGAGTTCTCAAAAACAGGATGGTTAAAGAAAGGGAGAGGTGTGTGCCAGCTAATTTTTATCTTACTCATCAGAGTATGAGACCACAAAGTCAAGGTCATGGGCTCAGCTTCTGTTTTTGTGGTCTCATGACCACCTCCCCCACACTCCTCCTCCCTAGTCACATACGCTGACAGGTCCAGGAGGGAGAGCTGGATGCACATGCCAAGCCCACGCTTCCAGCTGCGCAAGTTTGGGCCCTCAGGTTTCTTTCTCCCTAAAATGAGAAAGACATCACTCACCCTGCAGAATGCTGGGAGAATTAAATGAGGAGCCCGATAAAGATGGCTATTGCAAATCCACTGCTGCTTGACCACTATGAGTTGTCCCAGTGATGCCTTTAGGTGATGAAGGAGTCACTGAATTTAGTTTCTAGATTCAGTCATGTGAGATCCTGCCTGGACTAAGAGCATTCAGGCCACACTGTATGCCAGGAGAAAAAGCAGCTCTTCCATTCAGGGCAAAACTTCGAGATAAGGCAACCACCTACACCTTCTAGAGAAACACTAGCTGTCAGCACAGGAGTCGGGACCAGACGGGGGCTCTTTAATTCTCTAGGTAGTGAACCAGACTAAAGCTGAAGCTTGCCTGTGTTGAAAGACAAGCCTTAAAGAGGGAAGTCATTTCACAAGTGGGAACAGAAACAAATGGTTATTCTTGGCGAACCAACTTGAATAACTCAGGGAGATGGAAGCTTCTAGAAAAACTGGTCTCTAAAACAGAATGGAAGCCCTTGGGGCAAAGCCAGACAACCCACACAAACACAAGAAAGAATATATTACAATTATCATTGTTCACTAAATTTTAAGAATGACTGACAGGTGGGATGGAAAGATGAGGCTCTTGTTTTAGCAACTCAGACAGCCACTCACTTCTTCCATTTCTCTGGGTGTATCTTGTGAGATACTGCCACCCGTGACACTGTGGCAGTCATTTATGCCACTTCCCACATTCTTTCTGGTATTCTGCCTTCCTAAGCATGTGATGGAACTGTGGTCTCCTGCCCACCTGCCCAGGTTGGGCCAGGCGTGGCCACAGGACTAGCTTTGACCAGTGAAATGTGACCAGAGGCTCTTCCAGGTAGAAAGTCATTTCCAGGTGGGGTGGCTCACACCTATAATCCCAGCACTCTGGGAGACCGAGGCAGGTGGATTGCTTGAGCTCAGGAGTTCGAGAACAGCCTGAGCAAGAGCAAAACCCTGTCTTTACTAAAAATAGAAAAACTAGCAGGTGTGGTGGGCGCCTGTAGTGCCAGTTACTTGGGAGACTAAGGCAAGAGGATCACTTGAGCCCTGGAGTTTGAGGTTGCTATGAGCTATGATGATGCCACAACACTACCCATGGTGACAGAGTGAAACTCTCAAAAAAAAATGTAATTTACAAGTAGAAATTTTAAAAGCCAGCTGGGTACAGTGGCTCATGCCTGTAATCCTAGCATTCTGGGAGGCCAAGGCAGATGGACTGCCTGAGCTCCCAGGTTCAAGACCAGCCCGAGCTAGCACAAAAGCCCATCTCTGAAAAAAAAAAAAAAATAGTGAGGCATTGTGACAGGCGCCCATAGTGCCAGCTACTCAGGAGGCTAAGGCAAGAGAATTGCTTAAGCTCAAGAGTTGGAGGTTGCTGTGAACTATGATGCCGCAGCACTCTACTGGGGGCCACAAAGGGAGACTCTGTCTTTAAAAAATAAAAAGGAATTTTAAAAGTCAATCCACAATTACATTTTCTTTCCCTCCCTCTGGAATTGGTGACTATGGTGACGTTCGGAGGATCTGAGCCTTTCCTAGCAACCCCCACTGTCACCAATGTGCAGAGCCCCCACTGACCCACCTCTGTAGCTTGAAGCCACTGAGACTGTGAGGGCTTTTATTGCCACACAATACTGCATTTATGTTGGACAGACACCAGGTCAAATTCATTGAAATTTGGGACCGTACCTTGGCCTCTGTGATCTCAAACTGTTAAACCACGATTTTGAACGTTCCACCACACTGCAAATTTTAGAAACAGCAAAGTTAATAAAATTTTTATTGTCTGTTAATTAAAATTGTGTTAACAATCAAAACTAAAATTGTATTAATAATGATTCGTCAGCCCGTGTAGTATTAATTGACAAACATTAAAAGTTTGCATTGTTTTTGTTTTTAGACCTCCTATTTAAATTTCTACATTCATCTGTGTTTAAAAAGGATGAACTATCTAGGGGGCACCTGTGGTTCAAGGAGAAGGTGTCAGCCCCATATACCGGAGGTGGCAGGTTCAAACCCAGCCCCGGCCTAAAACTGAAAAAAAAAAAGTACAAACCATCCTGGGAGTTAAACAATTTATTTATATTAGGGCATATATGCAAAATATTACTAGTGTTAATTTGAAGACTCTGCCTAGAATGTCTTCAAACTATCCCTGCCAACAAACAGCTATGCTATGAGGACTCTGCAAGGCAGTGCGTGAGCAGGACAGTGAGAATGTCTGGAAGAGAGCAGCCAAGACAAGTGTCCTTTTTACCAAAGCCAGAACACAAGCTATTGAAACCACCAAAAGCAGTGCCTGCCTTTGCAGGTGTGTGTGCAGAGAAGCACTTGGACAGCCATGTGCCACCTGTTGTGCACAGTGCCTAGCTTTTTCACTGGGGTTATTTTCTTTTATTTTCCCCAAACTATATGAAAGTAAGAGAAAGGTTGGAATTACAAAATGGTATAGGCCTAAATCCAATGCTTAAAAACATGCAAGTCCTTGATTCTGGAAACAGTGCACGTTTTCATTCACAGCCAAATTAAATTACGCCAGACAACAAAAGATTGAAACTTGAAAGCCACTCCAGGGAGATAAAGATGTGATAGAACATGTGACCTGAGAGATGCAGGGAAACTTAATACTTGCTAAGTCGGATTTTTCAAACAGCGCAGAAAGAGTTGAAGGGAATTTATGAGAAGCCTTGAGTGAGAAAGCCCACCCCTTGGTCTCGGGCCCTGGAGACATTCTCTTTCGTTGTCTGGTCTCCAGAGGTTTCTAAATACACTGAATCCACACAGGGCTTTGTTGTCACAGTGTAACCCCAGCTGCAGGAGCCACGGACAGCTTTGCACCTGCTCCAATAAAAACTGGGAGAGTTGTGCAGTTCTGTTAATGAATGCTTTGGGCTTGTCACTCCTTTGAAAGGAAAGACAATTTGTACTTTGACCATCTTCCAGAAAGAGGTGGGAAAAAATACTTCAGTAATGTAATTTTTTAAAATTAAACTTTTCTATTTTAAAATAATTTTTGGTTTAGGGCGGCGCCTGTTACTCAAAGGAGTAGGACGCCGGCCCCATATGCCGGAGGTGGCGGGTTCAAACCCAGTCCCAGCCAAAATAATAATAATAATAATTTTTGGTTTAAATTTGCCAAGATAGTACAGAAAGTTCTTGTATACCCCTTACTCAGTTTCGGTTTCCCAAGTAGTAAAATTTGTAAATAACCATAGAAACATTCAGCATTATCCTATTCATCTTCAAATAAGTTTGGTGTGTTCATTCAAATTTCACTCATCTCTGAGAGAGTGCATTCATATATATGCCTCTGGGGACTTCTCCTTGACATAAAATAACATATACTGCTTAATCTCAATATTTTAAGATTAAGTCCTTAATAACTGAAATGTCAATTAATATCCCAAAGTAAATCTTGATCTGACCCACAAAATAAAAACAAGAGCTAGCATTTACTGTTCACCAACTGTGAACTGGACTCTACACACGGGTGATATGCTTCTGTCTTCTTCAGAATCTGTTAAGGAGACGATTATTATCTGGCCTTTATAAAATGAGAAGGCAAACTCAGAGATGGTCAGTAACTTGTCCAAGGTCACACAGCTAACACGCAATCGTAGTGGAAACAGACACATGGGTTTAAGCTGTGTCTGAAGAGAACCACTGTGGAAGCCGTTCCAATCCCCCTGGCCAAGTCACACCCACTGCTGTCACCGAGAACTTCCGTTACGCTGCGATGAAGCCCCCCAACCCCCCACTCCATATATCACCCAGAATTAGCTGCAAAGTGTCAGGAAACTTGGCCAGGCAGCCCCAAGCATCAGCGAGGGCTGGAAGCCTTCACTGTGAAGCCCTTTATAGAAAGCCGCGGTTGGCAGCCCCCGCTCCTGCATGGGAACAAATTAACATTGGCATTCCAAACACAGGAAAGGAAGGAAATTGGAAACACAGTTTATACTTGGCCAGCCCTTTGAAATACTGTACCATGCTACCGACATCAATTAATGAAAAGCAGGGTTGTGTGAGAGGCTCTGGTTTGGAAATGCATTAACACACGTTAAACATGTTTGCACAGGAACCGGATTATAAGCACCCTGGCTCCAAAACAATAAAGCAATTACCCTAAAACTGGTGCTCTCAGAGTTGTCATTAATTCAATCCACTCCACGCGGATCAGCAAAGGCTTTGCGCGGCTCCCCACAACGCCTTCCGACACAAATGTTGAAAGGACGATAGCGCACATGTTACTCCGAGTTTCACATAAGGAAGTGTCAAACTTCAGGCGCTCCTAATATCGCCCCAAATCATGAACACTTTACTTTGAAGAGGGGAAGGATACACAGCGGTGGTCCTGGTATTCACTGGCACTGCTGTTTCACTTAGGGTTTGAGCAATTTTTTGCCAGGGAAAGTTAACTATCAACTATCTGTTCCATATTAAGAAATAACAAGTCACATTTTGGTCAAATATTACTTGTCAAATGCCATTTGCTGCAAAAACCGGAATTCAATCCCAGCTCCATCACACAACTAATAGCAAATGGCTCACATAATACCCATGGTCATACATGGGATTCTTTGCAGTGAACAACACCCCCTGCCTCTGTAAACTGTCTCAGGAATTGGAAAGAAAAGCATCTGGGGCTCTGGAAAAAATAAAATATCATGCCTTGAGCTGTCCAGTACAAAGGACCCTGCGTGTGTAAGAAGAGGCTTGAAAACAACCCGAAGGCAAGTTCCCACTTCACAACTTGGGAAGAAAGCTAAGAGAAAGGATTTTACGTGATGAGGGTGAATCTCAGTATTTCTGACCTGCAATAGAAAGAATCGACTCATGTCTTGAAAGACCAGCATCCCCCGCTCTGCATCTCCAGACCTGCCCACTGCATCTGGCATCCCGGGGGCTGAGCAACAGACACTACTGACGTCTCCTCCCTGCTCCGTCATCCTGCTGACGTCATTCTACTGACGTCACCCGCTCACTTTGCATCTACAGACCTGCCCATCTGTGTCTGGCATCCCGGGGCTGAGCAACAGACACCATTGACGTCTCCTCCCTACTCCATCATCCTGCTGACGTCACCCGCTCAGCTCCACGTTGATCTGGGATCCATCAAGTTGGAGCAATTTGAGTGCATAAAGCTAAATGTGTTATCATTTTCACCACAAATTAACAGTTTCTATGTAAATATTGGTATTTCCTCACCCCATAAAGGCGAAAGAAGGCAAAATGGCAGGGGCGCATTGGATTTAAACTAATTAAAAGCAGAGGGTTGTGCAATTCAATATATTGATTTTACCAGTGGGACTTAAATCTTTTATAATAAGTGTACACAGCTGCAGTGCTCTCCCACCACTGTGCTGTAAAGGCTAATCCGCACATTCCTCTGACAATAACATGACAGGTCCCACACATCCCTGCCTGTGCCCTAACCTCAGTGACACTGCCAAAGTGCATTAAGGGGAAGCATTGCAGTGACATGCCAAAAACTGAGTGTGTCGACAGCCCCCAGCTAAGTCTACAGAGTGAGTGGGAAAAAATTAATGTGGCCAGCAGCCTGGTGCAAAGGGCTCTCCATTCAAAATATTCAGCTGGTTAAATGGATGGGCAGGCCAGGAAAGGGTGGAGACAGGGCAGTTTCAGGACACTCTGATGGTTGCAACGGGCCAAATATGACCTTACCAAATGGGGGGGTATTAAAGTGATAGGGGTGATCAATCAATTTAGATGGGACTCTCCCTGAAATGAAGTCATCACTTGTCTCCGAGTTCAGTGGACATGTGATATTCGCTCATATCTTAGGCATTCCGGTGGTCAGGGGATCGTACACCAGCTGTGTTTGTCTCGGCAAAGTCTGGACAGCCTACCAAGGCAAGGTAAGGCCCCACACTGCAGTTCACAAGACCTGCATCTTTTCTTTCTGTGCATTCAAAGAATCATCCCCCTTGCTGTCCTGAAACCAATTTTTATCTGGGCCACCACCCTTTCCTCTTCAATGGGGCCCACTTCACAACCCAATGACAACCCTGGAATAAAACCCCCAAATAGCCACCCAAGCTGGCATCCATGGTTCAGCCTTAACCTGCCTCGATTCCAGAAATGCAGAGAAGATCCAAAAAGTTCAAATCTGGGTCACATATATCCTTGGGAAAAGAGGGGAGAAATCTTTGATTTATATAAGCAGGAAAATGAGGTTTAAAAGAAGTGATTTTGAAAGGGTTACTAAAAACACAGCTGCTGGTGCAGTCCCGTAGTGAATGCGCTCTGCAGAAAGAGAGAAAGAAGGGGGGAGGCGATGTGACATCTATATTAACCTTTGGCTGCTTACCAGTGAGGGCCGGCGCTCCGAGTGCTGGAATGTGGAACAGCCCCTTCCAAATTTTAACACAAGCCAGGTTACAGCTGCAAATGCCTACAGTCCACGCTCCCTTCTTAAAGCACTCCCTGAAGGAAATTTTTAAACTGTAACAGAATCTTTTTCTAATACTCTACAGTGGTAGGGCCTGCTCTTAAGGGGCAAAGGGAGAGATCTTAATGCCAAACACTTGTCAACAAAAAGGACAGCCAGATGGCACAAAGCAAAAATCAAACTGCACAGCCTTCTCCCCACTCTCCGGCTACGTTAACAAAAGCCACTTTTATATGCTGGCTGCAATAATGATAGGTTTCCAACTTTCTCTCTCTTTTTAAATTTAGCTTCAAAGATGGAACAAATTTCATTCCTTCATAACCTGGACCAACCAGAGATAAACAAGAGTCACACTCTCCCAATGCCAGCGGCTTCCTTAGGAGATTCCAATCAGACCTTCTGGGTTTCTCCAAAGAAAGAATGGCGAGGGCGAAGGCTGGTTTCGGTCTGCTGAATGGCCACTGCCTGGGGACTACTTAAGAGAGGGTAGCCTGTTTTGAATTCCAAAATTAAGTCTACACAGAGGAGTCAGAGGCTTGTTAATCCAAACCAGTTTACAAATCTTGCCATTGAACTTAAGGGGCCCAGGCCGGAAAGATGTGAGTCTCACTCAAGCAGCTCCACTCACATTGCACGGGCTTTATTGTACAGCCTGGGCTTTGTCATAAGGTGCAGGCTGAAGTCCTCATTCTCAGCACCTGGTTTTGTCGTAAATTCCCCCTCTGGTTTCCCCTCTAGTTTAGATCCTGCTCAGCCTGGCAAAAACTTGAATTCCGAGGAGAACGACTTACAGGAACAAAACCAGTTTGGCTGCAGACAGAGGAAGGTCTGCGAAAGCCTTCAGAATTCAGTCAGGGGTCCCCCACACTCACTCACACACGCCCCTGCCTGCAGGACCCCAGAGGTATGCAATGCAGGGGGAGGGGGAAGCAGAGGGAGTCCGCATCCATCCCCCCAAGATCCTCATCAAGGGCCCTCCAAAGTCCCCTCCCATGATAACAAATAGTGGTTTGATATGTGCACGTGATATTTTCTCATTCTTAGGTAAAGTGTGTGAATAAACTTGCCTTTAGAAAACTTCATGAATACTACAGATCAACATGATTTGCAATCCAGGAAAAACAGTGCACCTTCTCAGAAAACTCAGTGCCCCCCGCCAGCCTCCTACATGAAACCCCCAACTCTCTCAAACCCCACCACCACTCCCAAGTTTCTTCTATGGAGAAATTTCAAATGACACCAGAAAGGAAGGGACAGGCAGTTTATTCCTGTGCTGTACTGAACAGAAATTAAAGGCCAACCTTCAAGCATCTACAGGAAGCATCTCGCCAAACTGCAGCCCAGGTCTTCACCCAACTAATTACCTCGAGTTTGGAGGCAGAGAAAGAAAAAAAACAAGGTCAGTGTGCTCTGTTAAAAGCCACTCTGCCGTCTAATTTGGAGTGATGTTCCAGAAAGCTGGACCTGAGAAAGTCAGGGTCCCACAAAGCCCAAAGCCAGCCCGACTGATTAAGAGGCTCAGACAAGCCGGTCTTTGTCCTTTCAAGATGAAAGAAATGGATTGAAAGGTGTGTGTACAGCCAGAGGCCGGGAACCACCCAGCTGTGGCCTCCCAAACAAGTCCCAGCTTGCTTCCACAGCCACGGGGGGAACCAACAGCCTGCCCCAAAGTCCCCAGAGTCCTGGAGTGAGTAACCTGGTCCTTCTATGGGGTACAAGAAGCCCCGGGGTCTGGTCACACTCCTGGGCCCTAAGCATCAAGGGACTTTTTGCACACTGGGTTTGCAGAGCCTTCCACAGAAGCCAGGGATTACAAATACCTTTTTAATGACCCCAGCCAGACTCTGAAGGCAGCCTCTGGGACCTGCTGCATTCAGCGGGAGTCCTGAGTACCCAAGAACGGAAGATGTCATAAATCCCACACCAGAGAAAGGGCCCTGGCTAACACCAGGCTTCAGGAGGGCTGCAGAGCTCTGCATTCACTAATTATTTTATGTGTATGTACTTGAGATTTTTCCTTAGTTTTTGGCATAGGCAATAAATATACATTATGAAAGAAAAAAATCACACAGACTTACCTACAGACAGTGAAGTCTCAGCTATGCCCCCCACCAACCCCCAGCAAAATCTCTTTCCAATTCCTGGAGCCTCCTTCAGCAAGACACGCGAGCACACACATGCACCCGCGCTCATCTGCACCTTGCTGGTTTCCACCTCATACATCTTGGAGATTGTTCAAAATCAGGACATATGCAGCTGCCTCGTTCCTAACTGACTGCTTAGTATAATTTAAACTTTCCTGAAGTTATTCTGGCATCTAAACCTCCCACCCCTTGCTTGCTGAAGCTTGTTTCACTATTTGGAATTCGATTATTATTAAGTAGGGACAATGGCCTCCCGGGAACTCCAGGGCCCTTATCTGGAGCAGGAAGCTTTAAGGCCAAACTGAGCTTCCCCGCACTCCGCATCCATGCCCCGGGTGCCCAGCGTGGGGCTTTGGCATCATTATTTCTATGTTGACACAGCTCCTGTGGGCGTGAGTTTGCTGTCTTGACTTGGTTCAGAGTTTCGCAGCAAGTTACACAAGTAGAATGAAAGCGGCTGAGGAAACAGCTATCTGGGGCGTGTTATCTCGGAAACCAAATATTTGATCGTCAGCCCCACAGCGCGCTGCCGGGGGTTAGTTTGAGCAAGTCCAGTGAATGTGCGCGCAAGGATCTAGGGGGGAACCACCGCCCCGCCCCCCCGCCCCCACCCCGCGGCCCCAACCTCGCGTCCTCGGAATCGCGGCGGCTTCAGCTGGAAACCGAGTCCCCAGCCACCCCCAGAATGCGTCTGCTCAGAGATCGCGCGCCACCAAATCACCAAAGCCCGTGGTTTGCGCGCCACACGTGATAAGCGCTGAAAATGGATTCTGCCGGTCCGGGACCTATCATTAAATATTTAAAATAGAAAACTCGGAATGACAACGTTTCTTCCTCAGCTCCAGCCGAGAGAAAGGGGGGGGCACCCAAGTGGCCGAGAGAATGAGGGGCCCCAAGGTGCTCCGGGGCGTGTCGCAGGTTAAGGCGGGAGCAGCACTAGGGGACAGGTGGGGCTTCCCAGGACTAGGAATGGAGTGTGACACCCACGTATGCCAGGGCTAGGCAGGGGTGAGAGGGGCCCAGGAAGGGCAGGAAGGCTACTTTGCCAAGAAAGACCCTTTAAATCAGGTAGCGCGGCCGCGCCGGCTCAGAACTCACATGACCGAGCCCAGTGCTTTGAACTGACCCGCGACGGGGCCAGAGCCTCGAACATGAGATGCCGCCAGAGGCCTAACCTGTAGGGGGCTTCAGATAAGCCCCTCCCTCCCAATAACCCCCACAGGCCAGCTGAGCTTCACCCGTCCTACCTAGGGGCGCACACAGCTTGGGGTCCATTAGGACCGGCTGTGAGAGACCCTCCGGTGGGCACTAAGTTTTGCAAACGGCTGGGAGTAGAAAACTGAGCAGGCTGCTACAAGATGTGGCCCCCTCCTTGTTCCGAAGCACCCCCCGACAGAGATGCACACCCCTTCCTGCCCTTACTCACCGAGGTTGACGAAGCTCATGACCATGTCGGCATCGGTGAGGAAGTGGCTATCTTGCAGACTGGCCAGAGGGGGGCCCTGGGTGCTGAAGACGGCCTTGTACGGGTAGGAGAAGCCCTGGCCGTCGGGCCCGCCGCCCTCCTCCACCGCCATGGCATTGTATAGGTCCAGCATGAACATGGGCGCCGAGTTATGCTTGCCCTGGAGGTGGGGGCGCGGGCGATGCGGCAAGCCCAAGATCGAGAGGATCTCACGCTGCATCTCCCGCCGCTCCTGGCTGCGGAGGCGCCGGTGGATGAAGCTTGAGTGCACCTCGTTGTCCAGGCTGAAGTCGGCCAGGGCGGAGCGCAGCAGGAACAGGGGTGCCCAGAGCGCCACGAAGCTGTGCCGCGCCGCAGCGCTCAGAGAGCGCACGTGCATCGCGCCGGCTGTACGCGCGACCCGGGCTCCGGGCACCGGGCTCCGGGCAACCGGGCCCGCGCCGCCCCAGGTGGCAGACGGGGGCAGGCAGCCGTCCGCGCTGCTCAGTCACTTGCTGCAGACGGGCCCCGCTGCGCCCGCGCCAGACATGGCCCCTCCCCGGCAGGCTGCGCTCTGCCCCGACCCCCGCCCCTTGTTCGGTGCTGGCCCGGGGCCCCTCGCCCCGCACTCGCCCAAGCGCACCGCAGGGCTAGGAAACCAGCTCCAGCGAGCGATCAAGCGAGAGAGGAGGCGGGCGCGGATGGGAGGAGCAGCCAGCAACCCTAGGAGTCCAGAGAGCGAGCGCTGAGACGCAGCAAGGCGGCGGCCGGCGGGCTGGCGGGCGCTCCTTCCTGCGGCTCCTGTAACGCTCTCACTCGCGAGCAGCGGCGACCCACCCTGTTCCAACCTCCGGCACTGAGAACAGCGGCCCCGGATCGCTCTCCCAGCCCTGCGCGCCCAGGATCGCACCAGAGGCCGCCTCGGGAGCCCCAGAGCCGTACGCGCTGGAGCCTGGAGGGGGAGGAGGAGGAGGACGGACTTCCAGGGGCCCCTCCCGCGCCGGCGGCCTCCCACCTGCCTTCGGCCCCGCCCTCCCCCCAGCTGTGCCCAATGGGTTCATTCATTCCTTCTAGTGCACTCCACAAATATTTATCGAGTGCCCACTGGGTGCCCAGCGCCGGGCCGGACGCCACGGGATGCAGAGGGGGGAATCCGGGCGGGTCTTGCGCTCTCCGGACTCGCAGTCGGGCCAGAACCAAGGCATAAGCACGATCTGCAGGGTTCGGCCTGCGGTGGGAAAAGCTTGAGGGAGCGCGGAGGAAGCTCCGGGATAGCAAAAAGCTTTCCGGAGGCGGTGACTCTTGAGCCCGCCTTGGCTCCGTTCTTTTGCTCCAGCCACGCCGAGCCCTTCACGCCTCCCGGGATCTGTCGCCAACTTGTCTTTGCACTTGTCCTTCCCTCGGCCCGGGACTCCAGATGCCGCCTTCTCCTCTCAGACACCTTCCAAGACCAGCCAAGAGAAGGCCGGTCACTTGCTTTCCTCAATCCCACACTTTTTTCCTTTAATTTCTCTTACTGCCTGCTGTTTGAGTTACTACGCCCCTTCTTCATGGTCTTGTCTCCCAGCCGGAAACCAACAGCCTAGGCCAGCGATCTGCTCCGCAGCTCCTGGAACCCACAGTGCGCTAGCCGCTGTGGCTACACAATCAGTATTTGTTGAATGAATAAGTGAATTTTGTATGAGCTGGGGCTGTTTCTCCTCCCACCTCCTCCTCTTTGGGGCCCCCACTCAGTTCCGCCCCCCACAGCAGGCACTGCAGCACCCCACTGTCCGCCCCTCTGTATCAGCCCTCCCCTGGCGCCACCTGAGGAGCCACCATCTCTTCCTTGACAGTGGCCCCCTCCACCCCATGGAGACCCTCTGGTATTTGGAATGTCTGTTTACAAAGATGGCCTCATGCACCTGGGACAGACAGCACATTTGCAAAGGAACAATAACCAGAGCACCATCAGAAACTGATCTTGGCATCTAGTTCCGCCCTCCCCACCACCCCCAGGGTCTGTGCCTGAGACCTCACCCTCCAGTCATCACACAAAAGATATGAGCCACCCACTTTGTCACAGGGAGGCCCTAGACAGCTCAGAAACCACCAGTCTCCACTGCCAATGTGGGATGTCATGTGAATTACTGCTCCTTGGAGCCTCAGCTTCCTCTTCTATAAAAATGGGAGCAAAATAATCCTTCACCCAAAGTGGCAGTGACAGCCCAGTGGTAAAAGTTCAGCCCTATCTCCCTCTTCTCCTGGGGCTGGGCCAGAGAGAGAAACGCCCCAGAGGGAGTTTGGAATGAGACGTGAAGGGCCCAGTTTGGGGAAGAGGGTTTTATTGGGGGTTCCCTCTGACTAAACCTCATGTGGGGACTGGAACAGGAGGGCTGGGACAGGTCAAAGGCCTCCCATGGAGGCTTTTGGACAAGATGGCAGTCCGAGAGGCGGCGTGCTGAAGGGGAGAAGCCAGAGGTCCAGGAAGAAGCAGGAAAATGCCAGGAAAATCCCCAGGTCCTAGCCACTCACACAGGCCCCAGAGCGAGATGGTGCAGGTCCTAAGCCCCTTGAACCAGGGCTGAGTCTCTGCCCAGCAGCCCGCCGAGGTCCCTGAAAGCCCACTCCACTTGCCTTCGTTTGGTAACTCCTTCCTTCTTCACATGCCTGTTGAGCACTGGGTGGGCTGCATGGGCCACAACCTGGGCGGTGGCGTAGGGCCCCGAGTTCCCAAGGGCCCCACACTTGGCTTCCTGCTCTTCTGTCACCATAGTGCAGTTCCTTACTAACCTATGAACAAGGGGTCCCTCATTTTCATTTTGTACCAGGCCCAGTGCTGGGCAGGAGGACATGGCAATGAGCGAGCCTATGTGGAGGATCCATCCAGACACTGGCTTTCAGGCCAGTGGAGACAAATCAAGAACCTTAAATAAGGGTGGGGACAGACAAGGAGGCGGCTCTAGTCCATGGCTTCTCTCCAGGGAGAATGCAGGAGAATAGAGGAGGAAAGACCTGGTACGGCCATTGGGAGGCAGAGGAGGCTGGCCCAGGAGTGCCGCAGGCACTCGACGTCCATCTGAGAGTGTGCAAGTGAACAACTGGCGTCATTCAAGAGGCACAAACAGGGTGAGGCAGGGAAGGGTCTCCCAGTGGAGATGCCACTGACCTGAATACTGAAGGATGACTGGGAGCTGGGATTCCCCAGAGGGAGGCATCCGAGGCAGAGGAGCGGCAGGTTCAGGAGCCCCGAAGAGTGAGGTCTGCCTGGGTGAGCCTTTGGCAGAGACGAGGAAGGTCGGTTTCTTCCAAAGAGGAAATGAAAATGAGAGGCTACGTGCGGGGCTGTGTGCACCTTCCCTGCTGCCCAGTCCACTCCCCAGTCATTTGGAGGGGCCTTCCTAAATGGGCGAGGGTGAGTGCAGGGCAGCTGGTATGTGTGCTACCACTGCACCTGTGGAAACAACCAATTTGCCAGGCTCTACCTTTCTCCCCCCCTCAGCCACTATGGAGATGTTCTTGAAGCAACGAAAGACTCAAAAGACTCGAGTTTACCCTTCTTTATTCATCTCACCCAAGCCCACCCTGGCACATAGCAGGTGCTCATTAAGTGCCAATTGAATGAATAATAAAAAGTTCAGCCAATCCCCTAAGAATTCAGGGGCTGAGGACAGGCGCCAGGCTAAGGAGTCCCCCAGACCCCACACCCCAGAGGCCCTTCCAGAGACTCCATCTTTTCTCATGCAAGATGAAGAGACAACACACTCTTCATACCCAAGGCCCCAGAGATAAGGTTTCCTCTGAACTCCACAACCCCCCAGTTAGCTTTATCTTTCCTGTGATCCATGCTGGGGGAGGGGTGGGCTCTTTCTTTTCCCTCCTTCCTCCCCTAAAGGAGTCCCCAGGACTGCACCAGGCCTTCAGTGAATTCTGAATGTATGAATGAATGAATGCGAACCTGCAAGCAAGAAATCTCTGGCTGGGAGCACATCTCAGGCTGGTTTGGGAGCTGAGGCCATCAGCCAGGAAAGGCTTTACAATTATTGAGGGTGAGTCTTGGGTGGCAGGAGCCTGCCCACCTAGATTCACCCCCTGCTCTGTCACTTCCTGCTGTGTGCCCTGAGCAAGGGCCTTCACTTCTCTGGGTCTCAGTTCCCCCATCTGTAGAATTGGGGGACTCTTATGCCATCTGCCCTGGAGGAAACTCAGCCAGCCTGGGTGCCCAACACAGCCAAGGGGGGTGCTGTGGGCTGCTCTTTCTGTCCACCCCACCTGGCCTAGGCCAAATGACCCCAGACCCCAGCAGAGCTGAAAATGCTTGTGTGCAAAGAGATCTGCCCTGCAGAGGAAATTATTTTAGCACACCTGTCATGACATTTTGCCTCCTTTGCAAATCTTTTGTGGCACCGAGGTCTCGGTTGCTTGTGCCTTCTCATTCTGGGGGTTTCTCCGCAAAATGTTTCAAACAGGGGAGTAAGAGAATAAATAGATAGCACCTATCTCCAGGGTTGCTGTGAGGATTCAGAAGGTAATTCAGTTCATAAAAAGGCTGTACATGGTGCCTGCAGCCCTTGAGGAAAGCCCCCTGAATTTAAAAATAACAACTTTTCATGATGATCTGCTTTTTTGGCCAAGCAAAGAAAAGTAAATCTATCCTTAGTGTGAGTGCATGAGCGAGCAATAGTGTAAGAGCAAACCAGAGTATAGTGGGATGGTGACATTGGAGATGAAAGGGTAATCCCTACATTCCTAGCGCCTCTTTGTCCCCTGGCCCCACCCAAGGCCAGCGCAGGACCTAGGGACTTCCCTGGGGCCTATCTCATTTCCCCAGTAGCCAGTCCCCCACCCACACCCCACTGCCAGTTGTGGTTCCCCCAGCCAGGACACCCAGCGCTGGGCTCCAGGGTGGAAATCTGATCTGCCCCAGTCTGCTCCACACCTGGGGTTGCCTTCTCCTGGATGAAAGATGGCCTGGAATTGTGAGGGGTGTTTCTGTGTCCCCGGTGTCCGCACCCTTCTCCTGCTGGCCGCCAGCACTGGGCAGGGAGTTTTCATTTCCTACATCATCAGTCACATCTTGCCGAAGTGATTTTGAGCTCGTCAGCATGTCTCTCCAAGGCAATAAAAAGGAGAAAAGAATTCTGCTGACACACACATTGTTCAGCGAGGTGGGGATCTCATCTTCATCTGGAGAACTCTTATGCCATCTGCCCTGGAGGAAACTCAGCCAGCCTGGGTGCCCAACACAGCCAAGGGGGGTGCTGTGGGCTGCTCTTTCTGTCCACCCCACCTTGCCTAGGCCAAACGACCCCAGACCCCAGCAGAGCTGAAAATGCTTGTGTGCAAGAGATCTGCCCTGCAGAGGAAATTATTTTAGCACACCTGTCATGACATTTTGCCTCCTGTGCAAATCTTTTGTAGCACCGAGGTCTCAGTTGCTTGTGCCTTCTCATTCTGGGGGTTTCTCCGCAAAATGTTTCAAACAGGGGAGTAAGAGAATAAATGTCTTCCATCAGTCTTAAGTACACATGGCAATGGCCATAGTTCTAAATGAAAACACAAGCAGACAGAAAGATGACAGAAACGTGCACACACCCACACACACGCACACACAGTCCAGAGAAAGCTGATACCACAGCAGGGGGTCCAGGTTCTCACAGCTAGTGGGAAGCTGTGGTTTTGTTTATTATTACAATGGCTGTTATTTCTTCCTCAACTAGGGGAAGTCTGGTTTTGTTCTGAGCATTGACTATCCTTGGTTCAGCTTTAGAGGGAGGCCTTTCCTTCTCCCCAAACTTGCAAACCTGTCAGAAGCATTTGCTCCTGCCAGGCACCTGCTAAACCTGAACTGCTGTCACCCACACCAGCCTCCACATGGAGGGGCCTCTACTGCTCCCCAGATCAGAGAGAAGGAGCCAAGATTCTGAGTGACTGGCCTGAAGTCAGATAGCTAAGTTGTGATGGAGCCAGGCCCCAAAGCCACATCTGTCTCTACAGCCCAGACCTTGAATCTCAGGTGCATATTTAGTGGCCTGGAGCAGCCTTTCCCCCCTTACTCTGTCCTAAAGCATCACTTCACCAGTCCAACTATGCACACGGATTCCCTGGGATCAGTTAGGACATAGGTTCTCGCACAGCCTGAGCCATTCTCAGGGGAGTGCCAGAGCTACCAACCTTTAGACTGCACATTGAGGAGAGGTGCTCTAATTCTCTGAAATCACAACTAACAAATTGAATCTTCAGATGAAAACTTCAATATCTTCTAGTTACAATTCCAAGTGTCTTTTTAAAATTAGCTCATTACTCCTCTCAACTACCTTATACAAAATTCATTATTATTATTCCCATTTTTAAGATGAGAAAATTGAGGCCCAAATATTTGAGGGGAACCTGCCTGAAGCCACACTGATGGTGAGTAGTAAAACGAGGATTCCTCTGCAGGCTCTCTGGTTCTAGGATCCGAGACTTAAAAACACTGGGTCACACCAAAACAGAGGGTGTCTCAGTCTTGTGTGTAGCTCTGAGTGCCAGCAGTGGCCTTGCACACAGTGGGCGCCCTGTCAGTGTTCGATAAAACCCAAGGTACCTCTGAGCTCCTCTTTAATTCCTCCTTTATTGCAGAAGTCATGTACTTAAATGCCCAAAGGCACCCCCCAGGTGACACAAATACACAGATCCAGGACCCACATCATGAGGCTCAAGGAATATTTGCTTTCCTCCTGATTCCACTAAAGGAAGCATAAGCACAAACACGATGACAGGTGGCAAGGCAGGAAAGAGGGGTGGGCACCGGGATGCACTAGAAACCACATACCCACGGGTGCTGCTCCTCGGGAATTTCCAGTGATCCCAATCAAATCTAGATTTGATTTTTGAAAGAAGCTTGAAAACTAGGCTTGAATGTGATCATTCTCAATACTTATCTAGTGGCGACTAACTCAATGTGGTTGACTGTAGACCAAAGAAGACACACTAGCCTGCTACCAGTCAGAGTTGGCAAATCCAGTTTTCCCCGACCTTATAATGGGCTCTGCTGGGCTTGGAGGATGCATCCAGCCTCTTCCTGACCCACCTGCCCCCACACCAAAGGACCACCAAGGCTGCAGCTCCCTTCAAATCACTATTCAAGGATCACAGTGAGAGTGGTTGGAAGGCTGAAACTGTACACCTCCGAGGCACCACCTGACCCTGACCCTGACCCTCTCCACAGTCCCCTTCCCACTGACACCCTGTTGTCTGGCCCTGGTGACTGAGCTTCTGACAAGCACCCTCCCTTCTAGAAACAACAAAGAAAACAGAATTCTATCTTTATGAGCAGGAGTGAGTGTTCATTTCTCCTGCCTTCAGCATCTCCCTCCTCCCAGAAATATCTGAACCTGTCTTTTTTATTTTTTTCTTGAGACAGAGCCTCAAGCTGTCACCCTGGGTAGAGTGCCGTGGCATCACAGCTCACAGCAACCTCCAACTCCTGGGCTCAAGAGATTCTCCTGCCTCCGCCTCCTGAGTAGCTGGGACTACAGGCACCTGTGCAACACTTGGCTATTTTTTGGTTGTAGCCATCATTGTTTGGCGGGACTGGGCTGGATTTGAACCCACCAGCTCAGGTGTACATGGCTGGCACCTTAGCCACTTGAGCCCAGGTGCCGAGCCTGAACTTCTTACATTTAGAGATTTCCCTTCTGGTGAAGAAGGATCTGCCCCTCCCCTCACCCTCCAAATAGGAGTTGAGCGCCTGGGAGATGATCTGTCCCAGACTGTGCAGTCAGAGCCCTGGGATGTGAGCAAGTCTTGGCTACTCAGAGGCATCTGTCTCAGGAGCTATCAGTGCATACCCAGCCCACCCTGCTTGGTGCTCTGGGGCCATGTTCCCAACTGCAGAGCCACCAAGCTGGGTTCTCTTGTCTTCCATCTTCTGGGAGTTTCTGTGAGCCCCTCAAGATCCTTTGGTGAATTCCTTCCCTACTTCAGTCAGCCAAAGATGATTTCTGTTCCCTGCAGCTAGGAGCCTTGCAGGATGGAGCCCTGGAGAGCTGGCAGGGGATGGGGCGATCATGTCAATGATAAGACATTCCCTTCTTTCAGCAGCTCAAATTTTTGATAAAGGAAGTTTTTCAGACACCTACCACACAATACTGAAACAGAGCTTTTCTGGTTAAATAGAGCAGGAAGGAGCTACAGTTGCCACATTAAGCAAATTAAAAATATAGGATGCCCAGTTTCATTTGAATTTCAGATAAACAATGAAATGAATGTTTAGTGTAAGATTTTAAGTATGTCTCAAATAATTCTTAGGATATACTTGTACTATCCACTCATTCATTGTTTGCTTGAAATTCTAATTGACTGAGCATCCTGAATTTTATCTAGTAACCCTTAGCAAGGGCCTAGAGCCCTCAAATTTGGTTTCCTTTCACTCCCCTTTTCCCTGATCCCAGGATTCTACAGAAAACTTTTTGGAAACTGCAAATCTAGTTTGAGACCCCTGTCTTTTTCTCTTTCTTCTGGGAAGAGTTCTTTTATTTTCTTCAGTGAAAATTCCCCTTCTTCACTCTCAGCCCTGCATTTTAGGATGGACTACCCCTCTCTCTAAGTTCTGGGTGAAGGTGGAGGAGGAGGAGTCCGGCTCATGACTAGGCCTGGCCAATCATAGCAGCATATGTGATTGCCTCAGTGAAGGTCATGTGACTCAATCCAAGCCAATGAGACTCAACTTTAGAACTTTCATAGGAGCTATTGAGGAAAAGGATGTCTCTTCTCACTGAGGTCCCCTAGTCTGGGCCTGCGGCCAACCACCTTTCCTCTCTTCAGGGAAAGCCTGCCAGAGAGAGAAACTATAGGGCACAGCAAAACTAGAGAAGGCAGGAGGCTGACACCATCTAAGAGCCTGTGGAGCCCACCGTGCCTGAAGCCAGCCCCCCTCAGGACTCTTCAGCTCAAGCCACCATGTATTGCGTTTCCAGTCAGCTCCATCAGAAATCCTGCAGAGGCATGGTTCAACTCCTTCATCTTAAAGATAGAGAAACTGAGACCCAGAGGAAACTGCTGGGCTAAAAGTCTTACAGTGTGTCAGGGCAGAGCTGGAGTTAGAATTTGGGCTCCTGGCTCCCACTGTCCAAGGGATGCTTTACCACCCCACACAGCACTTCTCCCCTTCTCTGCTCTTCTCTGCCTTCAGTGTCTTCCCTCACTGTTTCTGCTCATTGTTAAAAACTTTATTCTTTCTTCTACTTCAAATGTTGCCTTTATTTATTTATTAAATCATAGCTGTGCACAATAACGCAATTATGGGGTACAATGAGCTAGTTTTATACACAATTTAAAATACTTTCATGAAACTGGTTAACATAGCCTTCACTGCATTTTCTTAGTTATTGTGTTAAAACATTTATATTCTACTCTCAGTAGATTTAACATGTAGATGCACCATAGGTGTGGTCCCACCAATTACCTTCCCTCCACCCATCCTCTCCCTCCCCTTCCCCTCCCCTCCTCTTTCCCCTTCATCTTGGGCTGTAGTTGGGTTATAGCTTTCATATGGAAGTATGTGTGTTTATAGATTGGTTTCATAGTAGGGCTGAGTACGGTGGATACTTTTTCTTCCATTCTTGAGATAAGAATATGTTCCAGCTCCATCCATGTAAACATAAAAGAGGTAACGTCTCCATCTTTTTAAGGCTGCATAATATTCCATGGTGTACGTATACCACAATTTATTAATCCATTCATGGGTCCATGGGCACTTGGGCTTCTTCCATGACTTAGCAATTATGAATTGGCTGCAATAAACATTCTGGTGCAAATATCTTTGTTATAATGTGATTTTTGATCTTCTGGGTATATACCTAGTAGAGGAATTGAAGGATTGAATGGCAGGTCTAGTTTTAGATCCCAAAGTGATCTCCGAACATCTTTCCAAAAGGAATGTATTAGTTTGCATTCCTACCAACAGTGCAGCAAATGTTATCTTTATTGCCTCCTCCTTGGTAAACCCTCACTCTAAGTAGGTTAGTCCTGACTGATGTGAAAAAGATAATATGGGATGATTAACTGCTTGGAGCTCATCTTACATATGATGCAAAGACAGCTGAGAATTAGCATCCGTGACGCTAACTGGTGTCAAAGCTGCACAGAGTATCTCTAATCTTCTAGTCACCCTGAAAGTAGATGTGACACCTGCCATTTCACAGAGGAAGATATGAAGACACCGGGGTCAAAAGAACCTGGCCAAGGCATACTGCTGATGAATGAAAAAGCCAGCATTCCCACTCAGGATGACCCACTTTTGAGTCCCCTGTTTCTTCCAGCCAGTTGCCCTTGTAGAGTCGGCCTGAGATTTTTATTTCTGGAGTTCTCATGTTACCTGAGCGCTGAGTAGGGTGCCATATTTGGCAAATAACAACAGAGAACAGTCAGTTAAATCTGAATTTCAGACAAACAGCAACTATTTTTTAAAATATAAATATGTCCCAAATGGCAGGCAACATACTTATATTAAAAATCAGTCACCGTTTATCTGAAATGCAAACATAATTGGGCATGCCGTACTTTATCTGGTGGTTCCACACTAAGGAGCTCTTACTTAAAGCAAGAAGCATTAACTGTGTTCTCATTTCTGTCTTGTAGCAAAACACCCACCCCAGGGCCTTGACGCCTGCTGTCTTATCTGCCTGGAAGGCTCATCTGCCAATATTTAATGACCCCCTTCACCTCCTCTGGGCCTCAGTCCAAATGTCATTTCACCATTGACGTTTTCCCTCACCACTCCATCAGAAACCATCCATGATTTCTTTTTCTCAGTAACAACACTTATCGCCATCTGAAACGTCCGATAGCTACATTTTTCTGTTTATTGTCTCTCTCCCACTGAAGAAATGTGAGCATGGAGTTGGTCACTGCCTTGAGCAGAGTTGCATTTGCTGAGTGCGGGAATGAGCTCTCTGACCTCACATTCTGGTTTCTGTCTGGAGCGCTGCATGATTTGGGATCAGGATTGAAGAATGCCACCACACTCAGTCACCTGGTGAGTGGCAGAGGGCATGACCGTGAGCTCCCCACTGCTTGGGTGGGGCTCACCATGCAGCCCAGCAAAGCTGGGTGATCAGGAGACAAAGCAGCCTTGACAGTGGGCTGTAGATTTGAATGAGTGGTGTTCAAGCACTCAGATGGTGTTTCCTTTTCTCCTTCAAGGGCTCCTACCCCAGACAACTGCACCTCAAGAATATAAAACCCTAAAAAACATTCTTTCCCATTTTTACTGAGTGGCCAAGGTTGTGCAAACTGCCCCACTCCCAGTGTCACTGTGGACAGTGGCATGAATCAGCCCTAGGTTGGAGGGAAGGAAAGGACACTTACCGATGTCAGCACACTGGCTACAGTCTAGGTTTCCAGAGGTGTTACCTGCATCACCTCATTTATTCCTCATAATTCTTTTGAAATAGACATTATTTTATGCCCATTTTACAGATGAAGAAACTGAGGCACAGGGAGATCAAGCAGTTTTCCTAGGGTCACAATACCAGAAAGCAATGGAGTCATGTTGAACTCAGCTATCCTGAAAGCAGTCTCTGAGCCCATTTCTTCACCTGTAAAACAAGTGTAAGAATAGTGCTACCTTGTTGGGAGGTTATAAGGATAAAACACGAGGTCGTGTGTAAAATATCTGGCAGATTATGTACACAGGCAAACTTGTCCCTTCCCTAGCCAGAAATGATTAGGCTAGAAGGTGTTGCATGAGGCCCACAAAGCTGGCTAGAATAACTAATGACGTGGCTTAGACATTAACAAAACAAGACAACTAGCCAGATTTATCAGATTCACTCCATTGGATATTTGTAGAAAATTCTGAGAAAATGAGGTGATAGGAATGAGGCTTGGTCAAGAAGTAGAGGTGAAGCCAGTGCGGCCACGATGAATGATGAGCAAGCTGGCATCATAAGAAGCTCAGGGCCACTCGGTCCAGTGGTATAGTTTGCACACTGCACATTCTCTGATCACTATTCCCGTTCTCGGCTTTGACAGTGGTGCAATACACACCCTGAGCAACTGTACCCAGCAACCCTGAGATTTTATCCATTCATTGATTAGTTTACATATATTGATATTTATTTATTTCCGCTAAATGACAGTTTCTTTTCAAGCCCTGTGGCAGTAATAATGGAGAGCCATTCAAAATCCTTTATACAGGTAATTTAGCTCAGGAGACAGACAAGAAACAAGAGGGATAAGTGCCAGAAGAAAAGGGGGCCGCAGGAGGGGCTGAGAGCAAAGGCCGAGGCAGTGAAGCCTAAGAAGCAGCCCGGGGAATGGTACTTGCAGTAGGGACAACGTGGGGCAAAGGCCCCAAGGGTACCACAAGAACATCTGGGGCTACTTCCTTCCAGAAACCACTTCGAACTCTGACTCTTCCTGGAGTCCAGTGGTCCCCATGCCCAGGTCCCCAGACATACGCGTCTATATGATACCACCACATTCTTTGTTTGGCGTCAGGGAATGCCTAACTTTTACGGTTGAAAGTTCTCAGCCCAAACTCCCAGCCTGGCCCCTGTCCCAGAATGGAGTCCAGATATGGGTGCTGTTGAGCCTTAGTCTGTCCTCCCCAGCTCCCTCTGCCCCCAACAAGCACCCAGTGAGCTGTCTCCACTGCAAAACCAGGAAACATGATGGGCCCAGACATCAAATGGTCTGCAAAAGATTGTGGTCAAACCCAGACCCAGGTGTTGTGCTAACCCCCTTTCCCTCAGGCCCCAATGAAGGGTAGAAGCTGCCTTCGTCTCAAGCCATCGGCATCTCCCCACGCCCACCACAATCCATGGCTCCCCGAAACCTCCACCTCTCTGGCTAGCAGTGAGGCCCTGAACTTGTTTCTATGGCGCAACAGTCTTTGATTCCCAAATGCCATGTAGGGATTTGCTGGGGGTGGGGTGGGAACCAGAGAAACAAAAGGATGATTTACGGGAGTTCAAAAGCCTCATTATAACCAGAAAATTTAATTTGCAGACATTTGTTTCTTTTTCTCCCATTTTTTAAGGAGAGGAAAAAAAAAATCAGTCTAGCGCAGTTGTACCAAGTCCCCCTGGCTTGGAGGTTAGTTCAAGGCATCTGTGACTCCAGAAAGCTTTCTTGGCGTTAAGCAATAAACAGGCTGAGCAGATAAAACCATCCTGTGTTTAAAAAGTGGGTCTGTCTCTGAGGCAGAGTTTTTATAGATAAAACAACAAAATGTGACTCAGAGAAGTCAGGTTATGAAAATGGCTGCACGTGGAGGCAAAACTCCTAACTCAAGAGCTAAGTCCGAAAGCATCCCAGGAAGGTTTGAGGGATCCAGATAATTCTCTGTCTGGCTTCCAGGAGCCACCCTGAAGCTCAGTTTTCCAGATGAGTTTAATGTTGCAAATCTCACCTTCCACCTGTGCTGCTTCACTGCCCAGAGGGGAGGGGCTTCTCTCTTTCTCCTGGTTCATCAAAATCTCTGCACATGGCTTGTGTGGAAAAAGGACATTCTATCAAGCAAGTTTAAGAAATGATGAGCCCAAGAGAGATAGCTGGTTTCTTCGCTGTGGGACTTCCCCCGTGCTTAATCAGAAAGAAGAGGGGGCAGTGTTTCGGAAGCCATCGACAAGGGCAAGTGGTATAAACTCAAATGGAACAGACTAATTCCTAACAGAGAAGTCCTGTCCGGGCAATGCCGTGCCCAGGGGCTCACAGGGTGATCTGTCTCGGCCGCTCTGTCTCTCTCTAGCTCCATCTTTCGACTGGCCATCCTTCTGAACCTTGACTTCACTATTTCTTACCACGACGGGCTTCCCCTGCGTGGCAGGGAACCTGGGTCACTGATGAACAGGGCCAGCTGGTGACCCTGGGGAGAGAATGTCCATGTCCTGGCTCATCTCTGGACAAGTGATGGTGAATGGGCAACAGAACATCAGGGTTTCCCAGCCTTGGCCGCCCGCTCACCCCTGAGTCAGGGCAGGGGTCAGGGCACGGGGTCAGCCCTCCCAGAGCCCCATGTCATGGATCTGGAGCAGTCGCCCCAGACTAAGGGGTGCTCTCCTCAAAAATGCAGGGAAGGGATAGTGGGCGGATGACAAGTTTGATCAAGGAAACCCTTTTATGGCCACATACTCGGCTGAGCTAGGGTTGTGCAGACAGACAGACAGACAGACGACCTGGGGACAGGCACTAACCACTGGCAAGCTCTCCCCCTCAGACATTCCACCCTCCCCTGGCTATCGGCAGATTGTTACCACCGGATGCCACGTGCCCATGCGCAGGAGGGTGCTGCACACAAGGTCTTGTACTGTCAACACAGAGCTCTGCACAGCCTCGCTCGACTCCCTCAGTGTGCTTTCCGACTTCTGGTCCTCCTCCCTAGAGGTGATGTCGGCCTGCCCACGAGCAGAACACGACTGCCTGGGTCACCTGTGACAGCGCCTGGCAGACCACGGCAGTGGAAGCAGCTGCCGAGCGGGGTAACAGACGGCATTTGCCAGTGGGTTTTGCTCGAGTGTCAGTTTGCTTTTCCCTGTCTTTGTTCCTACCTTTAATCTTAACTCCTTTCCTCCTCTTCTTGAATTTATTTTTCTAGGCGTTCATTCTGTCCTCACACTCACTGTGTGTTACTCTGTGCCAGGCATTGCCCTGAGACCAGAGCGAAGAGAACAATGCAGACCAGATGTCCTAACGTGTGCGGCTTATACCCTCGTGGGAGTGGCAAGCTGGTGACGGGAAGCAGGGGTTGGGAGAGGGACAAGCATGTTACTTTAGCCGCAGTGCTTAGAAAAGGCCGCCCAGAGGAGATGTCCCCGAGCAGAGCCCCCTGGAGGCTGTGGGGAGCAGCGTCCAAGGTACAGAGAACAGCAAGGGCAAAGGTCCTAAGGCAGGACACATTCACGGGTTCAAGGAACAGCCAGGGGTCCCTGTGGTTGGAGCATTACTGAGCTCAGAGTTGGATCAGCAGCCACATTGTGGAGGGTCTTTGTCAACACCATTGTCACGGACAGACCTGAGAGTGGCCCCAGTTATTCTCACCCAGCGTTCACACCCTGCATCCTCCTGCCCTTGATGTGGGCAGGGCTGTGACTCACTTCTAACCAATAGCATGCAGCGAAGGTGGTTACGTCACGTATGGTGGTATCTCCTGTCTTACCGGCTGACTCGCTTCCTTGCTGGCTTTGATGAAGACAACGCCTTGCGCTGTGCTGTGGAGAGAGCCCCATGGCAAAGCACCAGGGGCAGCCTCTGCCAGGGGTCAGCAAGGACCTGGGACCTGTCTGTGACCGTGGGAACTCGGTCCCCCCCACAGCCAGACCCCTGACCCACAGAGAGGGTGAGGTGGTAAACACGGATTGTTTTAAGTCACTACATGTACAGTAATACTGTTAGGCAGCAACAGGTGAGGACTCTGGGTTTAAGTCTGCAAACCAATGGATGGTTTGAGCAGGAGGAAGCAAGATCAGAATGACACATTAAGGGCTCAGCCAGATTGCCAAAAGGAGACTGGATCTTGGGACAACTAGAGGAGCAGCAGGTGCAGTGGGAGGCCCCCGGGCACCTAGACCAGACCTGGGTGGGGCCGTGGAGTGGTGACATGTAGTCAGATGCTGGATCCTCTCCGAAGATGGAGCCACCAGGTTTTCAGAGGGATGGGATGTGGGATGCAGGATAAAGAGTGAGTCGAGGATGGTGCCGTTTCCTGGGTGGGGGGGAGGACATGGGAGGACGAGGTTTGGGGGTGGGGTGAGAGGTATCGTCGAGAGTGATGCTTACCCGATTTAAAGTTTTGCGATATTGAGGGTACTCTCACTTGGGATATGTTTGGCTGCAGGGAACCCCTGACCAGTATCTTGAGTGATAAAGACCATGCTGTGCTCTGCAGTGACAGCAGGCCAGGAGGTAAATGGTGGTAGAATGGGCTGGGGAATCCAAAAGACCAGCACAGGATAGGAGTGCATGAGGTCCAACATTCAGGGGTCACAGGAGGAGACTAAGGTTATCTGCGTCTTCAGGAAAGAAGGAGAAACACGGCTACAATTATGACAATGTTTAAACTACTAAGCAGAAAAGTACTAAGGCATCACTCTTTCCACTTCCTCATGCAGCCTCCTAACTGCTCACTGAACTGGAGAAATAAATGTTATCATTAACATTCATTCCATGTCCAAACATGTTGCCTTACCACCCCTACCTGTCACTCAAGATGCCCCAGAGGGCAAGAGATTTTACCTCTGACATTACTAACCAAACAATGATCACCTATTAAGTATGGACTGTTTGCCTAGCCCTAGACTCAGTATTTGAATCATTAGGATTGTGTTTGGCTGTGACAGAAATCTGTCCATAGCAATCTGATCACACAGGGAATGTTTTTACCCATATTAGAAGTCTATTGGGAGGAAGTCCAAGGCTGTTGGGACTTCTCAGAGAGACTGAAAGTACCCTCCTCCTCTTACTCTTCCTTCTCTGTGTCCTGAGCCTGAGTTGCATCCTTGTGGTTGTATTATAGCTGCTCCAGCTCCAGCCATCACATCAGCCTTCCAGGCAAGATGAATAGAAGAAGGAGGTTGTGAACTTGCCAGCTGACTTTGTCCCATTTTATTGGGAAACTAATAGCCACTCCTGATACCATCACACTTCTTCCTCACATCTTTTCAGCCTGCACAGGGTCACACAGGCATGCTTAGCTGCAAGGGAGGCTGACCGGTGACCATTTTTAACTGGCACAATGTCAGTTCTGGTAGAAAGGAATGGACACTGGGTCAGTAACCAGCAGCATCTGTCCCCATACATCACTAGCTTAACTCATTTTATCCTTCCACCTCCTTCCAAGGCCAGCACTGTGCATAGCCAACTATGCCCAAGGGCCAAATTCAGATGGCTATTTTAGTAAAGTCTCATTGGAACACAGTTACCCCCAGGGTTTACATTGTCATATATGGCTGCTTTTGTGCTACAATGGCAGAATTGAGAAGTTGGGACAGAAGCCGAGTGGTCTACAGAGTCAAGGATATTTAGAATATGATCCTTTATACGAAGTTCGCGAGCCCTTCACTCACTCCCCTCAATCTGACTACGATCAGCAGATGAGCAGGATCTCAGGCCCTCCCCACCAGGCCTGAATCAGGAGCTTGGACAATTTACCAAACCTTTCTGAGTCTCTATTTTCCCGTCTGTAAAATGGACAGATTATTTCCTTCATATATCTCTCTCCTGTTGCCAGGAAGAATCAGTGAGATAATCCACAGAAAGTGCCTAACACAAATTCCTCAAGAAGTGATGATTGATGCCCACTACCAGTCTCACGTCAGCCTCACAATCCACATTTCCTCAGGAGGGCACCTTGGACTCCCTCATGGAGGAGGAAACATGGGCTCCTGTGCAATCCTGGGTACAGAGCTCGACAGAAGGAGCATCTCCTGACATCCATCTAGTATAGAATTCTCTTTGGGGTTTTTACTGGACACCACACGGAAATGTTTCCATACACCTGTCGGCCTGTAGCTTTGGGGCTAGTTCTCAGGTGTTTGCTCTCGAGTCACCCTCAAGGTTTGTGGATACATTTTCCCTCAAGTGTCCAAAACAGCAAGATTGTTCCTGCGACTCCTTTCACACAAGCCCAAAAGAAACTGGTTCTGAGCAGCCTTAGACCTTGCACGGCCAGGCTAGCTGGCAGCTTGGGGGAATGACCATTCCAGAAATCTAGATGAAGAATCCCTAGAAATTTCAGTACAGAAAATAAAATAAATAAATTAACTTCTTAATAAAAACAAAAAATTTTAAAGAACTTCTTTCAGGCAGTCCCTTCTAAGGAATAGATGGCACTGACCTCATTTGATGTCCCAGAAAACTGACCACAAAAGTTCTCATTCCCGTGGCACAGAAACTGCTCCACTTTGGGGCAATTCTCCCTGCTTCCAGAAAGTTCCGAAAGTTTACCACAAATACTCCTGCCTGTTTGATGCTTCTCAGCAGTAGAAAATTGCTAACCACAAAAGTTTCAGGGCAAGGCTGGGCACAGTGGCTCACGCTTGTAATTGCAGTACTCTGGGAGGCCGAAGCAGGTGGATTGTCTGAGCTCAGGAGTTCAAGACTGGCCTGAGCTAAAGCAAGACCCCGGCTCTAAAAATAGCCGGGCGTTGTGGCGGGCTCCTGTAGTCCCAGCTACTCAGGAGGCTGAGGCAAGAGAATCACTTGAGCCCAAGAGTGTGAGGTTTCTGTGAGCTGTGACGCCATGGCACTCTATTCGGAGCAACAAAGTGAGACTCTGACTCAAAAAAAAAAAAAAAAAAGTTCCAGGGCAGGCATCTAAAATCAACCTAAAGACACTCCCCATCTACACGCTCTTGCCTCTGTGTGCTCTTTCACGGTCCAGTTCCACGCTCCTCCTTGCAGACAGGATCAGCATTCAGTCCAGGAATTCTTGTAAGGCGCTCTGTATGGGTACATGTGATCACCTGAGCCTGTGTAGTAAGAGGAGAGCTCCAGTTACCAGGGGTTTCCAAAGGCTTTTAATGGAAAACATTTGAGCCAAATAAAAAGGCTTTTCCTTGTGTTTTGGTTTAGCTGTAAATTATCTGCTCCGAGGATCCATCCAGAAACCTCTGCTGAGGGCGAACTCGGCAGCATGGCCGGATCCTGGTCTGTGGCTTGGTCCAGATAGATTTTCAGCCACTGCATCCAAACTGCAGCCAGGGGGACAATAAGAACAGAACTTCTTTTGTTCTGATGAAACTGTTTTTAATGGTCCCTTCTAGGCTGGGCCCTGGTAGAAGCGTCAACAAGGCTGCTCATTGAAATGGCCTTGAAAGAGCTGAGTGGGGAGTGCGAGGAGCCCTAGGGAGGGGCTGGCGGGCCTTTGCTCAGCCCCGGTGGTCCTGCCGCAGACGCAGACGAGAACTGGGCTGTTTTATTTGTTGTCTGAAA
Source organism: Arctocebus calabarensis (assembly GCA_963573935.1). NCBI lineage: Eukaryota > Metazoa > Chordata > Mammalia > Primates > Lorisidae > Arctocebus > Arctocebus calabarensis. Next base: position 43,388 of record CAUYON010171526.1, read on the forward strand.
TGGAAAAGGGGGAGGGGGTCAGTGAGATGAGGACTGTCCCACAGATTTCCATAATTACTGCCTGCAAAGTGTAAGGGACACACACACACACACACACACACACACCACAACTTCAAATGTCATCCTGGAGGCATAGGGGGTCCACGACGGTGAAAACCCAGAAGCTGGTAGAGCAAATCCACTAACTGGAACAACATGTGTTCCCCTGGCCCAAGAGCTCTGACTGCATTAAGGGAGTCACATTTCTGACCACTTTGCTTTTCATCTGGAGGCCTCAGGCAGCCCCTCAGTTCATGCAGATTCCAGAATCCAGGACCCAGATGGAAATATACCCACCGCTCCCGAGGCACCAGCAGCTGCCTGCTCCAACTGCTGTTCAACTCTGAGGTCTGAAAGCGTCAGTCCTCTAAAGGGTCTCCTGGTGGCACCTGAAGGATGCTATCTGTGTAGCAACAGGGACAAAAGGGTCAAGAAAACAAAATCTGCTACTTGGCTCTCAGAGGAAGTGAGGATTTTAAATGAGATTTTAAGTTTGCTTCTGAAGAACAGGCTTAATTCCCCACAATAGTGAAATCTAGATCAGTGGTCTCAGCAGGGGGCGCTCACAGCCCCACAGAGGACAAGGGGCAACATCTGGGGACATTTGAATCATCACAACTGGGGAGAGGAGGTGCCACTGGCATCTGTTGGTTGGGGGGCCAGAGACATTGCCCAACGCCCTCCAGGACATGAGACGCCTGACCCAAATGTGAGGACCTCGGAGGTGGAGAAGGTGACCTAGATCCCAGCACAGCACCACCCACTCCTGGACCTCAAGATGGGAAGGACTTATTTGAAGGTGAAATTTCTGCCTGACTTGTGGAGGCACAGATTCTCTTTCCCGAACACATTAGAACAACGAGGAGACTGTGGCTCTTCGAAGAAAAGCTTTACGGTTTGTCTTTATTTGGCATTAAATCATCTTAAATTGTGCAGGGGAAATGGAATACAATTCAAGTTGTATTACTAATCAATCTTTGCGTGGAATACATCACATGGAATTATATTCCATTCAATCTGTAAGTAATTAAAGGTCAGGCAGACTTTGTAGGGAAAATTCTGGACTTTCATCAAGTTTCTCTCATGTTCAAACCTCACCCCCCCTAAAGAAAACACACCTGCTTCTATCACCAGGGACTGTCTGGAGGTAGAACATGCTTATTACTTGACATATTGATTTATTAATCATGTTTCTTTTTCTCTAAGAAGTAATGGGAAGGGGCTGACATCTGAGAACTTTGAACAGAGAAGGAGGGGTGAGACGCAGGACCTGGGTCTCAAGGTTTGAGTTCCAGCTCTGTCTGAGGTGTGACCTTGGGCAACCTGCCCAACCTTTCTGAACCTTGGGTTCTCTCATCTGTAAAACGAGAATAAAAATAGTTCCTTCCCTGTCAGGTTCCTATAAAGATGGAAATGAGTCTATAAGTGTGAACTCCCTGGGCACATTCCTGGCTCCTGGGAAGTCAAATGGTACTGGTCATCGCTACGGGCCAGCTTTGTTCTGTGCACGCTCTGGGAAGTGTGGAGTGATGGGCTCTGTCCCTTGTCTCATGTTGCGGGGGCACCGCACTTCTCTGCACCTACATAATTATCTCAGTCCCAATGCCATTTGTGGTATGGAGTCTTGAGGATGGACGCTCCATGAGCACAGAACAGGGCTGGCCCAGCACCAGGCAGAGGGCACACAGTAAGCACCCAATAAATGCTTGTGGAATAAAAGAATGGCGAAGAGGGCAGCGCCTGTGGCTCATCAAGTAAGGCGCTGGCCCCATATACCGAAGGTGGTGGGTTCAAACCCAGCTTCGGCCAAACTGTAAAACAGAAAAATAGCCGGGCATTGTGGCGGGCGCCTGTAGTCCCAGCTACTTGGGAGGCTGAGGCAAGAGAATCGCCTAAGCCCAGGAGTTGGAGGTTGCTGCGAGCTGTGTAACGCCATGGCACTCTACCAAGGGTGATAAAGTGAGACTCTGTCTCTACAAAAAAAAAAAGAAAGAAAAAAAGAAAGGCGAGGAGAACATTTGCTCCGTGGGAAAAGCCTAAGATTCTAGAACTTTCTCTACAGCTTGGACTTGGCAGCTGTGGACTTGGGGCAACAGAGACAATAGCCTTCTCTTTCTCCCTGGCACATCTAATTCAACAGCAGGCCCAGCGGGCTCTTTAAGGTAGAGTCTGACTCCATCCACTTCTTCCAGCTGCCCTGGCTCTAGGCCACATCTGCCTGCCCACAGCTACAGCCTCCTTCCCAGCCATGAGGCCCATGCCATGGTCCAAGATTGCCTCTCCTCACTGACAGCCCTTACCACTTCTTCCCCATTCCAGATGTTCTGGCCACCTAGCCTCCTCCTCCAGTGTCACCGCCCGGACCACCCTATCAAGATATGCTCCCCTGTTTAGTGTCCTTCCAGTTACTACCACTCTCTGTAGTTGTAATAACTTCCCATCGTCTGCTTTGTGTGGTCTTCCCCTCCCTGTGTAAGCAGAGTCTCTCAGCTAATCTCATTTCCTAGTGCCTAGAACAGCACCTGTCCATTAAAAAAAAAAAAAAAAAAAAAAAAAAACCACTCCAGAAATATTTCCTGAACAAGTGAATGCATCGATTTCAATAGTAGATGATAGACTAACAAACAGTTAAGGGCCCAGGTTCTAAACCTCCTCAGGCATAGGCTTTGGGCCTTAGGAGCATCAGTTGCTTCCTCCACTAAACGGGGGAATAGCTATATCCACGGTGGCATTGCTATAGGAAATAAGCTGACTTAATCTCATGCTGGCATCTCGGGGCATCTCAGTGAATATGTGAGGATGACCTCACACATTTTCCTTCTCATTGACTCAGATCGAACGTCATGGAATTGCTGACATTCAACAATTCTGACTTACAGAAATGGCAGTTTCATAGGGTTCACAGGGGCGTTTCCCTAGGTCACATGACTGGGAACTTTTGGAGCCAGTCTGGAGTCAGACTCCTGCCTGGTGTTCTAACTGGACCCTCTGGGCCTTCAGACAGGGCATCCAGCGGTAACAGGTTCACATTCACTTTCTTCTGTCTGGTGGCTGGGAAGAGGCAACGTCCTGAACAGAGGTGGCAGCGGGCTGGTGGCCACCAGGATGCTCCTACCGGGTCCAGAGCCCCACGCGCTAAGCACATCCCTTGGTTCCCTCCTTTCCTCCTTCCCTTCCTCTCTCTCTTTTCCGGTCTTTGTCTCCTTTCTTTTCTTCAATTTTTAATTAAACAATGACAGGATTCCATTCTAGCAGGTTCACAAGGGGTAAAATCACTTAGCAACCTTAATTATTTTCAACTTAATACCTCCCTGGGGTGGGGGAGGCCGAGCCCCTGTGGGTGGAATGCCTCCCTGGCTCAGCTGCTCAGAGGCTGGCTCTGGAGCAAATGAAGCGTCTGACCGAATGCTTCTCATATTTTCCCTCTCCCTGGGAAGGGCTTTTGTTTGGAGTGAGCCTTTCTTCTCCCCCTGATAAACATGAGTGACTACAGTTGATTGCAATTTTTTCAGCTGGCTGTAGCTTCAAAGGTTTGAGGGTTTTCAAATTCCAGGTTTTAAATTACATTTTTCCCCTTTTGCTCTCAGATACACCTATAGTAGATAGTAGAAATATGAATCTCATCTTCAAATAAGAGAGAAATAGGGAGGCGTGTTGTTGGGAGTAGTTATCAGTGAGGTCAGATCAGCGTCAACAGTTTCCAGTGGTGGAAACCCCATAAATCATCGCAACCCACTGAGGAATGACAGAGCACCCAGCATGCCCCTGCCAAATGACCACAGGAAGCTGGTACCAAGCCCTGGCCATGGGCAGGCGCTGGGCAGAGCCCTTCATAGAGATAGTCACTGAGCCTCAGACCACCCTAGAAGGGAGATGCCGACATTCTCATTGGAGAAGCTGAGGCACAGAGAGGTTAAGCAGCTTACCCTGGGTCACACAGCTCCATAGTGAAGCTGAACCCAAATGTGGTTTGTCATCAAAGCCTGCCTGCCTTCCTCAAAATCACTCTGCAGCAAAGGGCTAACACTCTATAAACAAGCAGCCATAAATCAAGGCAAATAAAATATCTACTTTGAAGCTCTGCTATGGTGATTCAAGGAGATAAAGGGCATGAGATCCTGGCTCATGATTCCTTAAGAAACATTCACCCATTTCCTGCCTCTCCCAACTGGCAAGACACATTTGTAAATACTGAAGGCAAAGATTCAGACAGATTAGGGTTCAAACTGGGCACACACATCATTTACTGGCCATGTGATCTTGGACAGGTCGCTTAACCCTTTCTAAGCCTCAATTTTCCTCATCTAGAAAATAGGTCTGTGGAGAGAAGTAAGGGAGAAAGGCGATCGAGAGCTCGATAAATGTCGCCTATATTTTAAAAACAGACCAGTAACAAGCGGACAGAATTACAGAGGATGGCGCGGGCCAAATGGTTTTTGCAGAAGCAGAAATTCTGTGACACAACCTGGAGAGAGCACCACAGTTCCTTTCCTCAGCATTTGCTTTGTGCTGGACACAGTGCTGAGTTCTGTCCATGAACTGGCCTGAGAACGTTACTGCCCTTCTCTGATTTAACCCTCCCAACAAGCAGAGGAACCAGGACCACGCATGAGCTCTGTTTTATAAGTGGGAAGTTGAGGCTCAGAGGAAAGTCACTTCTTCAAGGTCACACAATGATGGAAGGCAGTGAGAATTTAGGCCTAGGCCAGTCTAAAGTACCCCTCTCTGTGTCCAAACCCTGCTGTCATCACATGATGGTAGCTACTTCCTTCATATTAATCTTTTTTAAAAGCTCAGTGTCTACCCATTGAGTCAGCCATTGAGTGACCAAGAGCACTACGGTCAGGAAGTCACGGCAGGCCTGTCTGACACCTTGTGATGTAGAAGGGACAGGAGAACAAATGACCTCCTGAGGAAAAGGCTTTGGGGGAACATCTGGGACCCCATCTTAGCAAGCCAATGTGTAGCATCATTCAGGGGAGAACGGTGATGCAGTGTAGAAGCAAATCCTGAATTCTTGTCCCTGGCCAAGAGCTCAGATATTCCCATCCTCCTCGAGGGTGCCTGGAGACCAGGCCATTCTTTGTCATGCTAATGAATCATTTTAATAGGGTGTTTTAACAGAAACATTCATCACCTTTTGTGCAAGAAGGATTTTCTTTTTGGTGCTACTTAAATGGTTAAGTAGGTAATAAACGCCTATCAGCTCCACCACGCAGTCTAGTAATCCCTCCAGGCATAAATCATAGGGGGATTATTAGTGTCCTCATGAATTAACACGAGGAGGGGCCTGAGAGGCCAGGGTTTGGGGCTGTCAGTCCCACGAGACTGGGAAGGAAAAGCTGGGTTTTCTTGGAGCCCTGTGGATTGGATGGCCAGGGTGGGCCAGGGGAGGCCCCCGACACCAAGGCTGTGGTGCCACCCAGGAGATGGGTGCCTCTCTGTCCCTGCAAATATCCAACTTCTTCTGTCCATTACAAAGGCCTTGCAAGGTACCTGGAACTTTGCTGGGCCCTGACGCAACCGATAGAGAGAAACAGAGGACACTTTCCTCACTGGACCTGAGGGAGCCACCAAGACTGTCCAGGCACCTAGAATGCTACTTAATCACAGCTGTGGGCGGCACCAGGAAGAAGCTGGGCAGGGGCCGGCCGAGATGGGGGCACGGGGCAACCTCCATGAGGTGGTGACATTCATCTAAGAAGCTAGGGTGGCTCTGATGGACCCACGGAGCTGGGCCAAGCCATAGTTCCCGAAATTCCCTTTTCCGCAAGTATTGCGTGAGGGGCTCGGATTGCCTTCCTGGGGCAAGTCTCCCAGCACTCAGTCGGTGGCTGGAAACCACAGACGGGTGTTCTCTCACGGGGCTGGAGGCCTGAAGTCCAAAGTCGAGGCATCAGCGTCGCTTCCTCCAGCTCCACACTGTCCTGCAGTCTGCCCGCTCCGTGAGCCGGTGTCCATGTCTCCCCCTGCTGAGGGCGACTTCCTAACGGATCAGGAGCCCATCGTGCTCTGTACGATCTCACCACCTTGTCTAAATATGCCTGGGATGGCCCTACTTCCAAATAAGGTCACGTTCTGAGATCCTAGGGGTGAGGATGTCAAAATAGCTTTGGAGGCCACAAGAGAGACTCTCGTGTGAGAGAGGAAGGGTGACACGGAGACGTGGCACCTCTGTGGCACACACCACCGTCGCTAGCTGCTGGGTCTCCTTGGTGGCCTGAAGCAGCCACTGTTGCTCTATTTTCCCCTGGCTTGTCCTACAGCTTCTCCAGGTCCTGGGCCAGGTGTATTTGGGTCCTGGCTGCTGCAGGAGACGCTTGTCACCATGGTCAGAGGCAACAAGAACTGACGCAGTTTCAGCCAGTCCTCGTGGGCTCCAGCTCACGTTCATGGATTTGAGCTTGTCCCTGCTGTCCCCAGTTTGCACCCACCTTCCGTCCCAGACTGTTCTCCTGATTCCTAGGGCCTGTGTCTGTCAGGGTCTCCTCAGACCCTGGTTCTGCTTTCTTTCATGCTCTCCTCCCAGCTGCCTCAGGCCCCCTCACCTGCCACTCCTGCACAACTGCCACTCCAGGAATTCCAGCCCCTGCCTCCAGGCCGAGCTTTGAGCATTGAGTGAACACTCCAGAAGGAACCCCTGTGGGATGGCGCCTAAAATCACACTCCTTTGTTTGACTTCTTCCCCTCCCTGTCGGGAACACACATCCTCAATAAACCCCCAGCTTGGGAATCTGTGTCTCTGCGTTGTCTTCAGGTAGATACAGAGACATTTAGCAAAGTGGTTTCAAACAGCAGGTTAGGAGTCAACCAGACTGTGCTGAAGGTTTTGGAAGTCAAAACCAGGGGTATCCACCAGTCAGCATGAGTATATCACAAGTGTACCTAGCAAGAATGTTCAGCCATGCTTTGTATTAATGGGGGACACACCCGGCCAGCACTTGTGGCTTCGTGAAGAAGAGACCTTAACCGACAGGACCAGAAGGTCCAGTCACACTGGCTGCTCTGCCCATGGGACAAGTGGGGACTGAAATAAAGCCCACTAACTGTTTGGAGAAATGGGAACATTTGCTTGTTAAATTGTTTTGGAAATGATTTTAGGTTTTTAGTAAAGTTGCAAAACAGCACGGAGTTTCTATGTTTCCTTCACCCAGATTCCTTTAGTGTTGTCTATCAGAATCAGAGCACAAAGGCATCTTTCAAAGGCTCACTAAGGTACCTGTGGCCAGCAGCTGATGTCCATCTAGAGTGAGTGGACAGGTCAGGGAAAATGTCACCTAAGATGGGAAGGATGGGTGAGGTTCTCCGGGAAGGGGTAAGCTGTACCCCAGGAACAGGGAAAGGTGTTCTGGGAAGAAGGCCAGCTTCTGAAAAACCTCGAGGTCTGTTGGATGCAGCTAGATGCTGGGGTGAAGGCTGCCAGGCTCTGGGGAAGGATGGGGGACCCCCGGGTGGGTTCCTGGGGGCCCTCTCCAACCCCAGAGATTGCTGTCTTCACTCCAAGAGAGTGCAGAAGGTGAGGGCAGGCAATAGGTGAAACTGGAGTCCAGGGTGAAACATAAAGAATCCACAGGGAAGGCAGCGCTGTGGCTCAAGGGAGTAGCGTGCCATCCCCATATGCCGGAGGTGGTGGGTTCAAACCCAGCCCTGGCCAAAACTGCAAAAAAAAAAAAAAAAGAAGAATCCACAGGGAAGGGGATCCCCAGCACCAGACTCAGGAACATGGTGGGGGGTGCATACTAGCTGGGATATCAGGAAATACGCTCCTGGATGCAGGAAAGGCCACACCCCAAGGCTTCTGTGGGCTCTTGGGAGGGGCTCTGAGCAGGCCCATCTCTCCTCTAAACCTTCCTCTGGCCCACCCTGCTGGGAAGACTCCACCCCAACCTCCTCCCAAGGGGTCAAGAAAGGCCCCTGGAGGCAGCTGTCTCCACACTATCAGATGGTCACCCCCACTCAGCCCTATAGTCTGTCTCCTTCCTGATAAGCCTCAGGGAATGGGATTGTCCCTCCTTCCTACAGCCTTAGCCCACATCTGGACATCCAGGAGGTACCTGGGAAGGGCGAGGTGCTGATCTAATTAGCCCAGTAAAGTAATTGGCACTGATGTGTGAATACCTGCAGCCTTCACCTGGAGCTGGATGTTGGTGGCTACAAAGGGACGCAGATGGGGAGGAACACGAGGTGGCTTCCCCAGAGATGTTAGAAACCCCAGAAGAGGTTCACCTTGGAGGGGAAGGCTTTCTGCCATTCTTCTTCCCCTTTGCAGGGAATTCTCTGCCCTCCCTCTTCTAGCTAAGTGGTATCAAATTGTCACCCTGGGAAGAGTTTTGCCCTCTCATGGATAGAACACTATGTCTGACATCTGTTCCCAAATTGTCCAAGGACCCCCTACGTTCATGGGCACTGTCTCTGCCACCCCAAAACGCTACCAAACAATGACACATACCAGGAATAATTGGGAGAGGACTTCTTAAAACCACTTCCATGTAGCGTCCGTTTTATAGATTTCATGATTCAAAATCCCTTTGTACTGGCAGGGTGGTCTTAAGCAAGCATTTAACCTCCGTGCTTTGGTTTCTCCATCAGTAAAGTGGGATAATAAGAGTCCCTATTTAACCCGGTGGTTGTGAAGAGCGCAATGGCACGATCTGTGTGGAGCATTTGGAAGTGCCCCCTGGATGTGAGCTTGAGCCCCAGTGCTTCACTTCCGACCCAGCACAAGGAGAAAGATCCTGTTGGCAGCAGCAGATTCAAGCACCACCTTTCTGGAAGTCAATATTGGAATACAAGTCACAAGTTAAAAGACACCTCTTAAGAGCTTTGGATCTTAATTACTTGACCACTCTGTGCCTCTGTGTCCACACCTGGAAATGGGGCTAATGGTGCCTGTTTCATAGAACACCACAAGGATCAAATTAATTAATACCCGAGAAACATTTTAAACACTCCCCATGATCTAGTGAGCACTTGATTGTATTATGACTATTCTTTGACCCAGTGATTCCATTTTGTCCAATTCTAATTTCTATTTTCAATTTTTATGATTCCAAATGTCTTATTAGACACATATAGGCTATTTGTCATAGCAGAACTATTTATCATAGCAAAAGAATGACTTGATTTGGAATGATGTCCAAGATGTGTCTGAAGTTAAAAAAAAGAGGTGACTAAACAATATGAATAGTGTGACCCCCTTTTTGTTTGAAAAATACTGTCAGGATAGGCAAAGAAATAAAACTCTAAAAGAATTTTCACAACGTGCTCACTTTAGGAGAAAGAAATTTACTTTCTACATCCATGCTTTTATACTTTCATGATGAGAATATATGACTTTTGTAAGCTAAAAATAAAAATACAATCATAAAGATACATTTAAATAAAAATGGCTGTAATTGTTCTCCTTGGAGAAAATTGGGAACAGACTGGGGGAAGACACTGGAAATGGGGACAGCCTAGTTCCTGAAGTCAAATTCCACTGCAGTAACCTGGAAAGGACTGTCACAGACTTTGCAAAAGGAATCTCAGGGCATCGAATGTCTTATGTGGGTGATCTGTGGGCAAGGCTGGGAGGCACATTGTTAAGCCGAGGTGTGGGGAGTCAGGGTGCTGGTAGCTCACCAGGGCCACCCAGACACACCTACTTGTTAACTATTACAGTTTTTACAAATTGTAAAGGCAGGAATTTCAACTCATTTTATGTTGAAACCAGCACAAAACAATAAATCAACCAACAAACAAGAATGTCAAAGCTAGGAAGCTCAGTAGAGACTCCTCTCATCACCCAGTGAGTAACCACTGAGCACCTGCTACGCATAACACACAGTCCAACCAATTTGGGTCCGGAGCTGCCTCGTCATACTGCAAACATTCCTGACACTTTGCAGGATCTCAGCCATGCCACCTCCAGGGATGAACCCTGTAGATCCACTCTCAAGTAGGACCAAAGTCATTTTTGTGCAAGGTTATTTATGGCAGTTCTGATCCAGAACCTAATATTTCCAACAAGGGGGCAGTCCTTACAGTACATCTACTTAGTAACCTCTGCCAAAGGAAGGGCCTTGTGGGGGGCCGGGGTCGGGGGAAGCAGCCCTGGCCACTAGTGACAGCTGCAGTGAGCCAGCAGAGAGGGGTGAGATCGTCCCCGGATGGGAACTGCAGGGGACAAATGCCGAGGGTGTTACAGCCAGCCCAGCCTTGGAGAATAACAAAGTTGGGACAGCCGGGGACATGTGGGAGAAAAGGGTTGAACCCAGTGGTGCATCTCTGGCCTGGTGTGGAGGCAGGGCAGGGAGGGAGGCTTGACAGACGGAACAGGGTGTGAGTACTGACACCCTTCTGTCTGTGCGAAACAGACCCACTGTCTTCATCTGGGAACTGCTGTTCCCCAATGTGCTTTTCCTACCTGGCCCTGGTGCGGACTGCCGATCCCTAAGCCCATGGTGTGGGGCATGGGACTCAGCTCCACACCCCCACCACAGTTTTGTGCATCTTCACGAAGAGACTTTAATGATGCAGGGAAATGGTTACACTCCTTAGGTGAGGAAGCAGCACGCACAGTCCTATACCCACCATGGCCAATTACATGAACTGTAATGCATAAAACAAAAGCAGCACGCACAGTCCTATACCCACCATGGCCAATTACATGAACTGTAATGCATAAAACAAAAGCAGCATGCACAGTCCTATACCCACCATGGCCTCCATTACATAAAGTGAAATGTACAAAACAAAAAAATGGAAAAAATATGGCTTCCTCCAAGTGTGAGATTACAGCAGTTTTTTCTCTATATTTTCCAATATGGCCACACATTATCTTATTATCAGAAAAGAGAACGTTGTTATAAGGAGGAGCCCACCTCTCAAGAGGAGCAGCTGCCCAGAGACTTAATGAGGGGCTGTGGAAGAAGGGTTGGGGGTAAGGCCAGAACTCGCCCAGCCAGAACGCTGACAATAGAAATGGAGATGAGTGAACACTATGAGAGATTTTTATTAATATTTAATTTAATTTTTTTGTAGTGGACATTTAATGGGTTTTTTTTTCCTCTCAGTATGCTTAGCACTTTCTTCTAGAAATTTCCTTTGCAGCCTGTTATGAACCAAGTACTTCTGTCTCTCAAAATTCATACATAGACTCTCTAATCCTCCCCCACCCCCACACTGTGATGGTATTTGGAGATGAGGCTTTGGGGAGGTAATTAGGATCAGATGAGGTCACAGGCCCTGGTCTGAGGTGACAGGATCAGTGGCCTTCTAGGAAGAGATGCTGGAGAGCTCACTCCCTACCCCAGCACAGCTCCATCCACACTCCCTGAGTAGAGGCCATGAGAGTACACAGTGAGAAGGTCGCTGTCTGCAAGGCAGGAGGAGAGCCATCACCAGAACCTGGTCATGCTGGCACCTGGATCTCAGACTTCCAGCCTGAGAATTGTGTGAAAATACCGGAGTTTAGCCCACCCAGTCCATACCATCTTGTTATGATATCCACAGCAGATGAACACAGATACTCACCCATCCTCTCAGCCCATGCAGTTCAGGCGGAGCTGGTCCTGGCTACCCTCTGGGGTGGGCCAATTAGATGATCAGAGTTCTGCCTCTTCCCCACTTCCCAGCCACAGTGATTGGTTCAGGGATGGACACCTGACCCAGGCTAATTAGTCAGAGTCAATGCCACTCAGCCCTAGGATTTCTTCTGACCTGCTGTTGAGAGGCATTTCTCTCCTCTGGGGTTAATTAGAGCTTGGACATAGCCTGCTGATCACCATCATTCTGAGTGAGGGGACAATACAGGGAAATGCATCTTTAAACACCTAGAAACAGCCTTGCCTGAAGCCATCTACTCTCCACTTTTCAGCTAGTGAGCTAACGTTTATTTTTTACATTGGGCCAGTTTGATTAGGTTGTCTGTCACTTGCAATCCAAAGAGTCCCACTGATACCCAAGGGCAACAAACACATCGTTGCTTTTGAAGTTGCTAAGGTGGCCACACCTCGTGGATTTGCCCTTGGAGTTCTGAAGATGGCTGTAAGCTGACCCTCCTGCCAAACAGGTCAGGCTCCTCTGTCTGGGAGGCCGGGGGTGGGGGTGAGGGGTGGGGGGGGCAAATCTTCCCAAGCTCCCTGACACCTGCAGCCCTGCCTTCCTCTGATCCTCCCCCTTATACTATTTTCTCCTCTTCTCTTCATAGGCTGTCTTCTTTCCTGTTTTCCTAAGGGAGAGACTCATGGACGAGCTAAGGGTCAAGAGAATGGAGTTATAGTCAGACATCCCAGCTGTGTGGCCTGAACAGATTACTTAACCTTTCTGAGGCTGTTTCCTTTTCTATAAATGGGGATAACAAGTCCTATTCAAGGGGAGTTTTAAATAAGTCATGCCCAGTGCCTGACCCATAGGAAGTACTTATTAACACTGACCACTCACAGCTTGGTGCCTGTAGCTCAGCGGCTAGGGCTCCAACCACATACACCAGGGCTGGTGGGTTCGAACCCAGCCCAGGCCTGCCAAACAACAATAACAGCTACAACAACAACAACAAAAAAAAATATTTGGGCGTTGTGGTGGGCGCCTGTAGTCCCAGCTACTTGGGAGGCAAAAGAATTGGTTAGAGTTTGAGGTTTCTGTGAGCTATGACGCCACAGCACTCTGCTGAGGGCAATACAGTGAGACTGTCTCAAAAGAAAAAAAAATCACTGACCACTCACTACTGGTAGCCTTTACCTTCTCACTCCAATTAATCCATGACCATAGCCTTCGTGACCTTGAGCACTAAACAGCCTTTGGCCATCTCCTTCAAAGTCTCTGTGAAGTCATCTACAGACTCTGTTAGCTGATGGCTTAACTCCTCAAACAGGCCCACCCCAATGAAATGTCTGCCTGCCCAGCCAGGTTTTAAGAATATAAATACCACCATCGGCACGGTTCAAAGGCAAGACTGGCTAATGACTACCCCTAATGAGTCCTTGTCTAAGGCACGTCTCAGCTTGCTATGCAGAGGCTGGATTGGAGAGGCTGCAGCCAATAATCAAGACTTGCAAGGAGCAGTTCATCTCAGCTCATGGGAGCTACACTGTTTGTCTTCTGGGTCCCTGGGCTTAGCACTCTTAAAGCAGAAATGAAACACAGTCAATGCACAGACTGTGCATTTGCTGAAGAATGGTAGTAAGTCTCATGATTGAACTTAGCCTGTGAGTGAATCAGAATGGCATGCCCACCCTAAGCCTTCCCTGAGAATGCTACTGGTAGTGGTATGTATTACTGAAGCTTTTTCTATTCATTGAGCACTCCTCAAACATCCTATTTGTGTAAAATGCCTAACACTGAGGTCATAGCCCAGCCTGTGTCCTTGCATAACTGGGGATTCCCTTGGAATGACAAAGGAATCAGGCCAAGGCATAAAGATGTCAAAGAATACAGGTTTGTGACCTGGGTATTGGCTCCAGGGCCAGTCCTTCTGTAAGGAAAGGGATCTAAATGGTGGAAATTAAGTACCTCTTCTGCATTTGACCCTTTTTTTAAAGTGTGGTGCACAGCACACCATCATTTCTGCAGTTGCCCCCTTGCCCAGACCAAACTGCAAACTCCTTGAGGGCAGGGTAGGTCTTCTTGGGCTCTGTGCTTGGCAGCTGTGAGTGCTCTGGCAGCTCCTTTCTTTCCTCATCTGCTAAATGGGGATCTTAATGGTTCACAGGATTGCAGTCAGAGTAGCTGCCCTTGCCACATCCAAGTGTGTTGCAAGCATGGCCTCATTTACTCTAGCAGCATCCCACTGAGACAGGTGTTCCCCCCTTTAGAGATATGTAAACTGACAAAAAAGGATCCTGAGGCACTTGCCCAAGGTCATGGATAACCAAGTACTGTGGCCAGAAGTGAACCCAGGAAGTTGGCAACTAGAGCCCAGCTTTCCGACCACAAGCCCCACTGGCTCCCTGGTTCAGGGCGACAACAGATGTGGAAGACGTAGCTCGGCATCTGCACCCGGCTGTCCACAAACTGCACCCCTCAGATCACTGCTCGTGCCCCCTGTGGTACTCAACTCGTGTCATGGGATAGCCAATTAATTCACGATACTTAGTGAATGGGTTAGTGCCAGTGGTCCTCAAATACTAATCAAGTTCCTGCAGGGCACAGAGCACTCACGGCTCTGGACATTGGGAAGGAAGCGGCAGAGAGACTTGCAAGGTTTCTGTTCTCCTGAAGCTTCTACTGCTGGCAGCAAACCAAGAGTCAGATATGACATCAGATATGCTGTCATGTCAGGTGGTAACATGAGGAAAAGTAAGGCCGCCCCAGGGGAAGACATGGCAAGGTGCTGAAAAGGGAATGATTGCCAGTTTGTTTGTAATGTATTATTTTTAAAATGGGAGGGGCAGTGAGGAAAGTCCCAAAGGAAATATATCTGTGAATTGGTCACAGTTTGGTCAAATTAAATACCACCATCTAGCTGTGAAAATGATAAGAGGGATTTTGAAATGGCAATAGAAAGAGATGGCTGGGGCTCGGTGCCTGTGGCTCAGCGGGCTAAGGCACCAGCCACATAAACCTAGGCTGGCGGGTTCAAATCCAGCCTGGGCCCGCCAAACAACAATGACGGCTGCCACCAAAGCAAAAATGGCCGGGCATTGTGGCGGGCACCTGCAGTCCCAGCTACTTGGGAGGCGGAGGCAGGAGACTCGCTTGAGCCCAGGAATTGGAAGTTGCTGTGAGCTGTAATGCCACAGCACTCTACCCAGGGCGACAGCTTGAGGTTCTGTCTCAAAAAAAAAAAAAAAAAAAAGAAAAGAAAAGAAAAAAAAAGAAAGAGATGGCTGTGTAGCACCTGTGGCTCACTGAGTAGAGCACCGGCCCCATGTACCAAAGGTGGCGGATTCGTACCTAAGGTGGCGGATTCTAACCCAGCCCCAGCCAAACTACAACCAAAAATTAGCCAGCAGCTGTGGCAGGCACCTGTGGTCCCAGCTATTCGGGAGGCTGAGGCAAGAGAATCGCCTAAGCCCAAGAGCTGGAGGTTGTTGTGAGCTGTGATGCCATGGCACTCTACCAAGGGTGACAAAGTGAGATTCTGTCTCTAAAAAAAAAAAGGAGAGAGAGAGAGAGATGGCTGATGAGGTTTCCCTGGGGAGCAGAAATCTAATACCACACCCCCTCAGCTAAGTGTGAGGACAGGGACCACTGTCCGCACACCCCTTACCCGCAGCTTAAATGACTTGGGAAGCGGGCTCTTGAATCTGCATTTTGCCTTCTTTGGGGTGAGTGTCAAAAAGACCAAGACAACCTAAGATGGAAAGTTCTAGAGGGTCATAGTGCAGGTGCTGTACCCCAAGTGACAGCATCTGGACACAGAGTGAAAAGTTAATCGACATGGAATTTATAAGCACATGATAATGAGGACAGCTTTCCTTCTTGCATATTATGCAAAAGAGGGTGGGTACAGCTGCAGATAAGTGGATAAGAAGAAAACAGATCTGCGTGCAATTATCTGTCAGTGCTAAGTCACGAGGCACACAAGCCTATGTCCTGAGGGAGGCTGAGACTTGCAGGCTGACAGCCCTGGCTGGTGGCCTCTGCTGCTGTCTCCCAGCTTCTTCTCCTTCTTTGAAGACTCCTGGGAGCTCATGGTGACTTCATTAGAGTCCAGGTCTAGCACTCCAGACAGAATTGGATGTGTAGAGTCCAGGTTGAAGTTGGCCAAGGAAATCTACAGAGACGGCCAGGCATGGGATTTTTTTTTTTTTAATACAGTTTTACTCTGTCACCCTGAGTAGAGTGCTGGGCATTTAGTAACCTCAAAACTCTTGGTCTCAAGCAATCCTCTTGCCTCAGTCCTCCTAGTATAGGCACCTGCTAGTGTTTCTATTTTTAGTAGAAACAGGGTCTCACTCTTGCTCAGACTGGTCTCAGAACTCCCGAACTCAAACAATCTACCCACCTCAGCCTCCCAAAGTGCAAGGATGATAGGTGTGAGTCACCATCCTGGACTAGGGATGGAATTTAAAAGCACGAAAAAGGAAGAATTTTCTGATCTAGGGTTTCCCCATAGTCAGTCTGGGAGTTTCGTATAAAAATATCTCAGATTGCATGTGAAGTACCCCATGGTTGAACTAATGTACACAGCTATGATTCAATAAAAAAAAAAAAAAAGATGGTCAGAGAAGCCCACCAGGGGACCCCTCCCACAAAGGAGGTGCCTCAACCTGGCCTTCATGGGCTGATTGGTCGAAAAGACTCCCAATAGAGGCCATCACACCATTTTCTGTCCTAGGGATTGAGGTCTTGCAAGCTGACACAGAGAGCACCCTTAGAAGTGAAGTCCAATCTTATAAAAAATCATCAGTGCTCCCCGGTGAAGTCAGATTCAGTGTGTAACTAAGAGTCCGCTCTCTGCAGACCCAGCCCCGGAGTCTGAAGCTTTGGCTGCTGAGTGACACATCATGTTTGTCCTTTCTCTCTAGAAGCTGAGGACGTGGCTTGCTGGGCCATCCCCAAAAGAAATCCTTGACAAGAACATTCTCCTTCTATTGAGGAGGGATTTGAGCCAGCGGTTCTGGCTCTTCCCTGTCTCTCTGGGGAGCACACTAGGACCAGCCCTAACACAGAGAGGCAGAGACTGACAAGGAGCCCCTGGTTACCCCACTCCTCAGGGTTTGCAGATCACAGGACAACACTTCTCCCCACTTTTTTCCCTGGAGAGACGCCGCTCCCAGGGGAAGGAGGAGCTCTGCACTTTTGGAGACAGGCCTGGATTCAAGTTCTGGCTCCACTACTTTCTTGCTGCAGACTCTTTGGCAAGTTGCTTAACCTCTCTGAGCAAAAGTTTCCTGGTAAAATGAAAACAACAGCACTGATCTCAAGTGACTTCACAGGGACTCAGTGGGATAACGTACCCTGAATAGCAGCCAGAGACTCACACTGAAGCTGAGAGTGTTTGTTTTTTTCTTTTTTTTTTTTTGAGACATAGTCTCACTCCGACACCCTGGGTAGACTTCTGTGGTGTCAGAGCTCACAACCTCAAACTCCTGGGCTCAAGTGATGCTCCTACCTCAGCCTCCCAAGTAGCTGGGACTACAGGTGCTTGCCACAATGCTTGGCTAGCTTTTCTATTTTTAGTAGAGATGGGGTCTTGCTCTTGTTCAGGCGGATCTTGAACCCCTGAGCTCAAGGGATCCTCCCACCCGGGCCTCCCAGAGTTCTAGGATTATAGGTAGGAGCCACCTCACTCGGCCCTGAGAGTGTTTCTTAATGAAACTCACTTGGTTGATGAAAAAGCCAGGACTGGCAGAAAAACTGGAGTGACAAGAACCACAAGGGCATGTGGAGTAGCAGTGGGATAGGTGAGATCAAGGGGCTGCCCAGAGCCCAGCACATGTGGACATAATTACAAGGCCTGTGGACATGGCTTTCATGGTAGGTAGAAGAAAGAAGCATGAGAGATGGAGAGGACCGCTCCCATCACTGCCGCCTCTAGAACAGGAGCCAAGAGCATGATTTCCACCTACACCATTAAATAAGACAGCACTTAATTTTGCCTAACGACAGGTGGGCTGAGCACATGCCTACGACAGGCTGTTAGGCAACAAGGCAGTGTCTTGCATTCTGCCCCTACTGTGGGGCTTCATAAAGTCAGAGGCGAGTGAAGCTGATCCGGCTGACCTGCTGAGGGGCCTCGGGCACAGTGATGATGGGGATCAATGCGTCTTCTGCAGTGCCCCAGATGTGCAGGTTAGCAGGGAGGCAGGAGAGCCCGTTCTCCAGCTCCACATCTGGATGGCCAGGGCCTCAGCTTCCCTGGATGACTAGAGCACCGGGGAAAGTACTTATCACTGCTTTATTCCCCTCCTCTGCTCAATGGGGATTCCCTCCATGGGGATTCTGATAATACTCATGAGCGTGACACAGGACTGCACGTGTACTTCCCTTAACACAGCGTCTGGTGCCTGGTAACGATAATACTTTTATTATTTTCTGCCATCGTTACTCTGTCCTCTGAAAATGATCCCCAAGCCTTGTCTCCCCTGCCAAGCTTGGACATGGTGACCCTGCCCTCCTCCTCATAAGTAGCTGGGCCCATCATATCTTCTCAGAGGTCAAGAGGCTGGTTCTGCCCACACACTCGCTGTGTGACCTTGGACAAGGGTCTTAACCTTTCTGAGCTTCATGAGAAATAGGGGTCAGATAGATCTACATGCCCCACAGGGTTGAGACGAGGATCAAATGAGTAACAGTGTGAATAGCATGGCACTTGAGCACATGGGCACAATCTCATCTATTCACACTACTCTTGTTCCATCCATCTAAAATCTGAGTGCATTCTGTGTGTCAGGAGGGCTCTAAATGCTGCAGGTACAGCAGTGAGCAGAACCGGATGAAGCCTTGCCCCTGGGGTGGCAGTGTTTCCAGGGGAAACAGGCAAGAACAGCAGGAAGGGAGCAGTGGGGAAGGACATCAGAGCAGGGCACCACTGAGCATTGAGGGTGACTAAGCAAAGGGTAATACTGAGCTCTGCACTGATATTGTGGGCTCTCTTCCAGACACCTGTGACTTGCTTTGACCAAGGAATGTGAATGGGAGTAAAGAGCCACTGTGTGACCTGCCACTCTCTCCCTGCCCCCAGCACTGTGACCACAAAAGCACCGGCAAAGCTGGGCTCCTCACCAGTCTGGGTCTCTGACAGACCGTCACTGGCCCACTGGCAATGTCACTGGAGGTATGGTGTGCATGAGAAACAAAACTTTGGTGTGTCTGAACATAGAAAAGTGTGGGGTTGTCACTGAAGCGTAACTGAGCCTGATACAAAAATCCTGTGTTTGGAGGGGGCATTTGGGCAGAAACCTATAAGCAGTGAGTCCCCCTTCCCCAGGATTAGGTGTGCGAAGAACGCCACAGGCAGAGGGGACAGCAGAAGCAGAAGCCCTGAGGTAGGAGTGCGCCTGGTGTGTCCGAGGACCAGTGAGGGGCTCTTGTGGCCAGAGCCCCAGCAGAAAGAGGTATTATGAGAGTGTGCCAGAGTGGAGAGGGGCCTGATGATGTCCTGTAGGCCATCGCAAGGCCAAGTGGAGTGATTACAGGTATTTGGAGAAGGGGTTCTCCAAGCCAACTGGTGCCTCTCCTTCCATATCTGTTTCCAATGCAGTCTTTTCTGCTTTATGTAGAAGATGTAATGGTTGGAGGCTGGTGTATGTTGGGCAACCTTCTCCCAATCCCTGTGGCCCCCTGGCTCTGGGGGACCCTCCTTACTAACTGGGGAACCTGCATCTGGCTGCACATTTGGCTGCAGGTCCTCGTTTGTTTGGGGCTTGGATAGACTTTGTGAGCAGCATCCTTCTGTTTCCAAAGATGACACTGCCGTACGTACCTCCTGGAGCTGCTCTGTTATCCAGGCATCTGCTCAGCTGATCTTCTCCATTTATCTCTCCGGTAAACAACCGGGGCAAAGGCATGGCTCTGTTGTATCTCCAGAACTCCCGCTGCCTATGCCAAGATCTAATAGGACAGAGATAACGAGGGCTGATCTGAGAGGAGCAGAGCGGGAGGCTTTGGAATCTCCACGCAGAGACGAGGTCTCTGCTGTGGGCACTGCAGGCCCAGAGGTATGGGCCAAGCCAGCTACTCCAGGGGACATCTGCTGCTTTGGCCACCATGTCTGTTCCTTCCCTGGCTGCACACAGCACCCTAGTGGCCCTTCAAAGGGACACCCTCCACTTTCCCATTCTGGGGGGTCTCAGGGTGGCTTAAAGTCCCCTGCCTCCCTCCCCTCCAGGAAAAGATGCATGGCCCAGGCCCAGTCACTAAATCTATTCTAACCTCTGGCCTTTGTGGTTGGTTTTGCAGCAGTCATGTGACCCAAGACATGTCATCTCCAAGAAGGTTACAGGAACCATTGAGGGAAAGGTGGTGTCTCTGCCTGAACTGCTAAGATGATAGGCTGCAGGCTCCCACTGCTGCTGAGCCCTGCCTGAGAAAGAAGACGTAACAGCGTGAGAGATGGAAACACAAGAGTTTTCTGAAAACACTATTTGAGCTCCTTGACCCAACTCGGCCTGAAGTCCTAGATGCAGGGGTTAAGCAGTTCATGCTGACTTCCTGTCCCTCACAATCCACAGAGCCCTGACTCACATACACACATTGAGTGGTAAATGGACAGAAATCAGGAACTGCGCAGGCTGGAACACAGGAGGTGGCCATGTGAGCAAAGCCCAAGGCAGTCTGAGAGCTGCACCTTCCCAACAACTTTCTAATTCCTTGGGCATAATCTCCAACGTTCTCACTGCACCCCCAGAGCCCCACAGCCTCGCTCCCCCTGGGCCTCGTCTCTTCTTTCCCCTCTTATGTCCTTCTCTTGGCCACACAGATTCTACCCTATATATTAAACTGCACCATAAATTTAAATTTAACTGCTTAAAACACCTGCTAAATTTTAGCAGCTAAACACCTGCTTAATTTTTTTTTATTAGCTCCTGGTTCTGTATGTCAGAAGCCCTGCACAGTGCGCTGGGTCCTCTGCTCAAGCTGACACCATGATGTTGCCAGCTGTGTTCTCACTAGACCACTGGTTCTCTTCCAAGCTCACCTTATAATGAACAGAATCCAGGACCACATGGTGCAGGACCGTAGCTTCTGAGGGGGCAGCTTTTAGCACCTGGAGCAGCCACCTGCCTTCTTTGTCTAATTGCTCCATCCTCAACCCAGACCCCCTCAAATTCTTCCATTTCCAACCCCTCTGACTCTCCTTCTGCCAGTAGCCATAGAGAACACTCTGCTCTAATTGGAGCAGGCCCACCAGGGGCAGCTTCGTATCCTAAAGTCCACTGACTTGGGACTTTAATTATAACAGCAAACCCTTCGTAGCAGCATCCAGACTCATGACTGAAGAACAACCAGAGAATGAGAACAGAGGACCAGTTTCACAGTGCTGCCTTCCCCTGCCTCCTTGTTGTTCCTGAAACACCCCAATCATGGACCCCTGTGAGTCCCCTCTGCCACAGAAGCACCGCCCACAAGCTGCCATGAGTCTCTCTCCCTCGCTCTGTCCAGGTCTCTGTGCAAACGTCCCTTCCTTAAGACGCTTCCTTGACCTTCCAGCTCAGACATCTCCTACCCCTTAGCCTGCATCCTTTTTCTTCCCAGAACTTATGTGGTTTTATAGACTTACTTGGTTCCCTGTACTGGGCCATAAGCCCTAGGAACAGGGACTGTATTTCATTCATAGACCTGGCACAGGGGAGATGCTTAACATCTATTTGTTGAATGAGAGAAGGAACATGGTTCTTAAATTGCTTGTTAGTCTCACATAGTCCCCCAGAGGTCTTCCTCTTGTTTATTTGAGAGCCCCAAGCTGTTGGAGTCAGACTGCCTGGCTTCAAGTGTTATAGGCCACCTCCTTGAGCCCTCAAAGCCTGTTTCTTCTTCTGCAAAATAGGAATACTGCTAGTATTTACCTCCAAAGGTGTCTGCAAGTGCTAAATAATGCAGGTAAAGGACCCTGTGTTCAAATTAAAACCACGAGGTGACACTGTGTCATACCTACTAGATGGGCAGAAAGTAAGTAGAAGATGCTGGCGTTACACAGGAAGATCTCACAACACTCACTCATAGATGCTACCAGCAACGGTACAGCTTCAACCAATTGACTGCTAGACATTAGAGCAAGCACTGTACTCAAACAGCTTCATTTCATCTTTATACCCACTTTGCAGATGAGAAAATGAAGCTCCAGAGAAATGTGAATCGCTTGCTCCTGATCAAACAGCTGGGAAGTAGTAAAGTTCTGATCAGCAGCCAGGAGCATGGAGCGGACAGGGGAGGCTGGGGGGAGAGGAGGCGGGAGGAAGGAAGATGGCCGGGGAGACAAAGTATCAGCACCCCAGGTCTCAGAGATGCTGAGCACAGAGCTGCCACATGACCCCACAATTCTACTCCTAGGTATCTGCCCAAGAGAATTAAAAACACGCATTCATGCAAACACTTGCACACAAGTGTTCAGAGCAGCATTATTTGTAACAGCCAAAAAGTGGATACAACTCAAGTGTCTATCAACTGAAGAACAGATAAGCAAATACAGCATGTCAACGCAGAGGAATATTATTGGCCAGAAAAAGGTGTGAAGCACAGCATATGCTTTCAAACATATGCAGTGCTTTCAAGGTTCACATAGATGAACCTAGAAAATGCAGGGTGAAGAGAAGCCAGTGAAGGAAAGGCCACATAAAGTTGAGTCTATTTACATGAAACATCCAGAACAAGAAGATCCCTAAGGACAGAAAATGTGCTTACTGGCTATCAGTGGCTGAGGGAAGGGGGCAGTGAGAAAAGGTTGCTAATAAATAGAGTTTCTTGTGGGGTGGGGGAGGAAAGGAGGTGGCAAAAACATTCTAAAATTAGATTGGGATGATGGTTATATTCAACTCTGGGAATATACTAAAAACACTGAATTGCACACTTTAAAACAAAGAATTTTATGGTGTGTGAATTATGTCTCAATAATGTTGTTTTTAAAATGTTTTCTAAGATCCCTGGGTGGCTGAGTGTGGCGGGGTGGAGGAGGTGAAAAATAAATTTGATAAATACAGACTAAATGGGTTCCACGAGATCTTTACTGCGGGTCTTCTCGGAGACCTTAATTTGTTGATACGACACCCATAGGAGGGTATGTTATAATATATAATGCTTACTAAGTATTCACAATATTCTAGGCATACATTAACCACTTTGTGTATATTAACTACTCACACCAGTGTTCTGAGGGAGATACTATTATTACCCCCATTTCACAGGTGAAGAAACTGAGGCAGAAAGAGGTTGAGAATTCTGCTAACAAGTGACAAAGCCAAGATCCAAACCTAACAAGTCTTGCTCTGGGATTTGAGTGAGATTGCTTATCTTAATATAGTACAAAGCATTTCCAAAACATGTTTGATCGTGGCTTACCTTAATAATAAAAAAAAAAAATCCCCAAACATTTGCCTTCTCCCATTCTCAAGGCCAGCATTCTGGTCCAGGAGCATCTCTCACCTGGACATAGGCAACATTTTTCCTGAGGCTCCCTGCCTCCACCTCCTCCTGCAATCCAGTCTCCTTTCTTAACCCAGGTGACATCATTCCCTTGCTTCAGACTCTCCCAGTGGCCTCCCAAACTCTTAAACCAGGGTTTCTCAACCTCAGCACTGTTAACATTTGGGACTAACCATTCCTGTGCCTGCAGGACCCCTGGCGTCTTCCCACAAGCTCCCAGTAGCAACTTCCCCCTGGTGGTGACAACCAAAACAGTCTCCTGATATTGTCAAATGTCCCTTGGGAGCAAAATCAGCCCATTAGAATCACTGCCTTGTATAGAGTCCCAACTCTTCACAGGACTAAAAGCTGCCTGCTGCCTGCGCTCTCATCCTGAAACTCCCCAGTGTATGTTGCTCCTTCTTCTGCCTGCAGAGCTTACCCCCAGGCCCTCCTCTGTGTTCAGGTTTGAGTGAGACTCCCTAGTTACTCGCTTTCTCATCACATGAGTTTACTGTTGTGATTGAATTTGCGTTGTGTATCTGTTTTATCCTTTCCATAACCTGCCTTTCCCACCAAAACAGCAGCAACATGTGTGCAGGCATTGGTGATCTTGTGCTTCGAGGACTCTCCTTCTCTTCCTGGGAACCACGAAGCTGCGTATGGTGTTTGTTGGATGAATCGTGAATCTGCCAGCATGTAAGTCAGGCAGTCCTTCTGAGGGGTGACAGGACCTGGCAGAGATGGGACTCAGATGGAAAACACCTTTGGGGTTTCCTCACCTTGGTTTTGACACTGAACTTTCACAGTCCTTCTGGACTTTCACAAAACAGTTTCTTTCTATCAAAACCAGTTGCCAAGAAGTCTTAGAAAGATGGGGAAAAAACAATGAAAAGAGAAAAGGAGGCCTGGCGCCTGTGGCTCAATGGACTGGGGCGCCAGCCACGTACACCTGAGCTGGCAGGTTCGAATCCAGCCTGGGTCTGCCAAAGAACTATGGTGGCTGCAACCAAAAAATGGCCGGGCATTGTGGCGGGTGCCTGTGGTCCCAGCTACTTGGGAGGTGGAGGCAGGAGACTCGCTTGAGCCCAGGAATTGGAGGTTGCTGTGAGCTGTGATGCCACAGCACTCTATCCAGGGTGACAGCTTGAGGCTCTGTCTCAAAAAAAAAAAAAAAAA
>CAUYON010171527.1:0-25784 GCA_963573935.1 Arctocebus calabarensis
ACCTTGCCCCTCTGTCACACCCAGTTGGTGGTAACAGTTGTGATCCAGTTTCCTCCAATGAGCAGATGCTCCAGAGGTTTGTGCCTGCCTGGGTCACAGTGAGGTCTGTGGCTCCACAACCAGTCTGCTACTCCCTGTCACTATTTGGCCGGAGACCTTCCTTCCAGCTGGGTCTCATCTCAGCTTACTCCACTCTCTCCACTCACGAGCCTGAAAGTAAGCACAGATCAGCAACAGTCCGTGCCACATCCACACCCCTCGAGAAAATCTCCAAGAATCTGGACTCTGTGGTGGACAGGTCTTTAGACCTCGGGGTGAGAGTGGAGGGGAATACCAGGAACTCCAACTTGGCAGGTAGAGAGTATATACAGTTTTATGCCTGGCAGAAGAGCATAGTGGCACCCTAGTAGGGGAAGGAGGTCTGGTTTTTAGAGGGTCTCTCCCTTGGGGTAAAGTGGGAGGACATCCGAACTCTGCTTGCTTGTTTGTATGGAGGTATGGAGTATACTGCCATCTGCTCTCATGGGGGATGGGACTCCCGTCCACTTGGTGATATGCTCTGTACCTTTTTGTTTGTGTCCTTGGGGTCTCAGGTCGCCCCAGCAGGGTTAATGTGTATTCTTTGACCTTTTCTTTTGTCTCAGATCCAAACCATCAGCTTTCTTGCTGAGTTTCTGTCGTTTAACTCTCCTTCTGGATGGGAACCTCTGCGGAAAGCTGGCTACAGATTGCCATCTTGGCTCCTCCCCCCAAGGTAGCATTTTTATTGGTAGATTAGGCACCAGTAAGTTAGTTGTTCATAACATTCTAGTGACTTTTTTTTTTTTTTTTAACAAAAATTAAAGAATAGAAAATACAAATGACTAGGGAAAATTTACTTACTCAGCAATAATTGTATGATATTCTGGGCAATATAACTGACCATGGTAAGTAAGCTATTCAAAGAAAAATTAATGTTTATATTTTAATCGAGAGAGAAAAATAGACAAACCAATAATTGTAGATTTGTGAATGTTGTAAATAATAAGAGGGTGGGGGGTGCCCTGACAGCACAGCAGGGGGGCCCTGATCTCAGTCTAAAGGAAAGATTCTTGGAAGAATGTCTGCCTAATGTTTCATCAAGAGTGAGAGGCAAAAAAAAAAAAAAAAAAAAAGAAGAAGAAGCAGCAGGGGAACTCTTAGAGAGTGGCAAGAGGTGAATGGAGATCAGTTTAGGGGAACTTTCAGGTGCACTTGGAGGACTTCTGGTTTCAATGGGACTAGTAATCAGAGTGTGAATGGGGAAAAGCTGAGGGGACAGATAGGTCTAGAAGGAGGGTAGATGTGGAGACATCTGCATAGAGGAATTTTGGTCAAGTGATGCCCAGGAAGGACTTTAAGCTAGGAATAACCTAATCATATATGGGCCTCATGAGAAGATTTGTTGGTAGTGTGCAGTATGAAGTGGATTGGGAGACTG
This sequence comes from Arctocebus calabarensis, assembly GCA_963573935.1. Lineage (NCBI taxonomy): Eukaryota > Metazoa > Chordata > Mammalia > Primates > Lorisidae > Arctocebus > Arctocebus calabarensis. The sequence continues at coordinate 1,460 of CAUYON010171527.1, forward strand.
AGATGAGATTCGTTAGTAACACAAGGGAAGAGGTGAGGTTTGGAAGCTGAAGGATGACAATAGTAGTTGAGATAAAACATAATGGAACTGGATGTTATTAATGACCGACAATTAGCAAGGCTGGAGAATAGTCAGGTATAGGTAATGGGAATAACGGCAGAAAAGATGGTAATGGATAGTGGTTCTAGTCACCAAGTGGGGGAATGAGGTGGGAATTTGAAGATTTTATAAAAGGAGAGGAGATAGGAGGGTTCTGATTTTGACATGTGTAATTTGAATAGCCTGAGGTCACTCTAGGCAGTTGGTTTAGGGTGAGATAGAATTTAAATGAGAAATGGAATTATGGAAGCCAAATGTATATGGGCAGCAGTTGAATCTGTGAACTGAATGCTGAGATTGTCTAGAATACTAGTCTGGCCCTTTGTGGAGAAGGTAAGGTCAAAAAACCTAATGTTCATATTAGAAATTCTATAGTTTATACACTATTATTTTATTATTTTATTTTTTATTTTTTTGAGACAGAGCCTCAAGCTGTCAACCTGGAGAGAGTGCTGTGGCATCACAGCTCACAGCAACCTCCAACTCCTGAGCTCAAATGAGTCTCTTGCCTTTGCCTCCCAAGTAGCTGGGACTACAGGCACCCACCACAACACCCAGGCATTTTTTGGTTGCAGCTGTCATTGTTGTTTGGTGGGCCTGGGCTGGATTCGAACCTGCCAGCTCAGGTGTACGTGGCTAGAGCCTTATACATTATATTTTTTAATGTTCGTAGCAATGTTCCAAGCTCTCCTTTCTCACTTTATGATGGGGACTGAAGCTCAAAGAAATTATGAGATTTCCATAAATAGCAAGAATTTGATCCTAGTTGAAAATCTAGGTCTTTTGACTACAGATTGGTGTTCTTTATATCAGAACTACAACTTGACCATATAACTGATTTTATCTAATATTTCATACATGTGTTATATTCATGACATTGTTAAAAATTTTTCTTTCCTTTTGTGGTTTTATTTATGGTTATTATTATTATTGAATCATATCTGTGTACATTAATGTAATCAAGGGGTACAATGTGCTGGTTTCATATACAGTCTGAAATGTTTTCATCAAACTGTTTAACATATCCTTCATGGCATTTTATTAGTTATTGTATGAAGACATTTGTATTCTGCATTTAGTAAGGTTCACCTGTACCCTTCTAAGATGCACCATAGGTGTGGCCCCACCAATTATCCTCCCTCCACCCCAACCTGACCCGTCTCCTCCCCCCCTTGTCCCTTTCCCATATTCTTGTGCTATAGTTGGGTTATAGCCTTCATATGAAAGCTATAAATTAGCTTCATAGTAGGCCTAAGTACATTGGATACATTTTCTTCCATTCTTGAGATACTTTGCTAAGAAGACTATGTTCCACCTCCATCCATGTAAACATGAAAGAGGTAAAGTCTCCATCTTTCTTTAAGGGTGCGTAATATTCCATGGTATACAAGTACCACAATTTATTAATCCATTCATAGGTTGATGGGCACTTGAGCTTCTTCCATGACTTAGCAATTATGAATTGGGCTACAATGAACATTCTGGTACAGATGTCTTTGTTATAATGTGATTTTTGGTCTTCTGGGTATATACCTAGTAAAGGAATTTACCTAGTAAAGGATCTAATCGCAGGTCTATTTTTAGATCTCAAAGTATTCTCTAAACATCCTTCCAAAAGGAACACATTAGTGTGCATTTCCACTAGCAGTGTAGAATTGTTCCCTTTTCTCCACATCCACACCAACATCTCTGGTTTTGAGATTTTGTCATGTGGGCTAATCTTACTGGAGTTAGGTGATATCTCAAAGTAGTTTTGATTTGCATTTCTCTGATGATTAGGGATGGTGAGCATTTTTCATGTGCACCTCTCTTCTTTAGAGAAGTTGCTCTTCAAGTCCTTTGCCCACCATGAGATGGGATTACTTGTTCTTTTCTTGCTAATACGTTTGAGTTCTCTGTGTATTCTGGTTATTAAATCTTTGTTGAAGGGATAACCTGCAAATATTTTCTCACATTATGAGGGCTGTCTGCTTGCTAAACTTACTATATTCTTTGCTGTACAGAAGCTTTTTAATTTGATCAGGTCCCAGTAGTGTATTTTTTGATACTGCTTCAATTGCCTGGGGGGTCCTCCTCATAAATATTCAGCCAGGCTGATTCCTTCAAGAGTTTTGCCTGCACTTTCTTCTAGAATTTTTATAGTTTCATGTCTTAAGTTTAAAACTTTAATCCAGTGACAGTCTATCTTAGTTAATGGTGAAAGTTGTGGGTCCAGTTTCAGTCTTCTACAGGTTGCTATCCAGTTCACCCAGCACCATTTGTTAAATAGGGAGTCTTTTCCCCACTGAATGTTTTTAACTGGCTTGTCAAAGATCAAGTAATTGTAAGTGGCTGGATTCATGTTGAACAGTCCTATATCAAGTTCTGAAATAGCATTAACTATACAAAATATCCCTAAAAAGAAAAGCCCAGGACCAGATGGCTTCACGTCTGAATTCTACCAAACTTTTAAAGAGGAACTAGTACCTATATTACTAAACCTTCTCCAAAATATAGAAAAAGAAGGAATACTACCCAACACATTCTATGAAGCAAACATCACCTTGATCCCTAAACCAGGGAAAGACCCAACAAAAAAAGAAAATTATAGAACAATATCATTAATGAATATTGATGCAGAAATATTCAACAAGATCCTAACACACAAAATCCAACAATACATCAAACAAATTATACACCATGACCAAGTAGGCTTTTTCCCAGGGTCTCAAGGCTGGTTCAGTATACGTAAATCTATAAATTTAATTCAGCACATAAACAAATTTAAAAATAAGGACCATATGATTCTCTAAATTGATACAGAAAAAGCTTTTGACAATATCCAGCATCCTTCATGATCAGAACACTTAAAAAAGTTGGTATAGAAGGGACATTTCTTAAACTAATAGAGGCCTTCTACAGCAAACCCACAGCCAATATCGTATTGAATGGAGTTAAATCGAAGGCATTTCTATTTAGAACAGGAACCAGGGAAGGTTGCCCATTATCTCCATTGCTCTTCAACATTGTAGTGGAAGTTCTAGCCATTGCAATTAGGGAAGAAAAGGCGATCAAGGGCATCCACATGGGATCAGAAGAGATCAAACTTTCACTCTTCGCAGATGATATGATTGTATACCTGGAAAACACCAGGGATTCTACTACAAAACTTTTAGAAGTGATCAAGGAGTACAGCAATGCCTCAGGCCACAAAATCAACACCCATCACTCTGTAGCCTTTATAAATACCAACAATAGCCAAGCTGAAAAAGATAGTCAAGGACTCTATTCCTTTCATAGTAGTGCCAAAGAAGATGAAATATTTGAGAGTTTACCTAACAAACGATGTGAAAGATCTCTATAAAGAGAACTATGAAACTTTAAGAAAAGAAATAGCTGAAAATGTTAACAAATGGAAAACATACCGTGCTCATGGCTGGGAAGAACCAACATTGTTAAAATGTCTATACTACCCAAAGCAATATATAAATTTTAATGCAATTCCCATTAAAGCTTCATAGTCATATTCTAAAGATCTTGGAAAAATAATACTTTGTTTTATATGGAATCATAAAAAACCTTGAATAGCCAAGATTTTACTCAGCAATAAAAAACAAAGCAGGAAGAATCACACCACCAGACCTGAGACTGTACTATAAATCAATAGTGATCAAAACAGCATGGTACTGGCACAAAAACAGAGAGGTAGATATTTGTAACAGAATAGAGAACCAAGAGATGAATCCTTTTGTGGTTTTGTTGAGACCAAAGGGAAACTTCTAAGGTCAGTATTGTGACAGGAAAGAAATAAGGGCTGAGTATTGGGGGACAATAGCATTGACTGAGGTAATTTCAAGTTGGTATTTTTAACTGATGTAGTCAGAACAGAAGCATTTCACGTTTAAAATGGTGGGAAATAGAGTATTAGCCATAGTGTAGTCCATTTTGCCAATGATTTATCTTCTTTTTTGAGTCTCACTAGTTGTATTAGAATGGGTATTTAAAAAAGTGACTTGGGTAAAATGAGGTAAAACACAAATTAAAATACCATTATCTTTCTTAGTGCCCATCTAATCTTAACAAATCAGAATGTTCTATTTTTATGGAACTATCTGAAAACCTCTCACATTGACAAGGCTGGATAAGTGGTAGGAGGATATGCAATAAAAACCTGCTTTTACATAAGGCTAAAAGAACTGAGTTGGTGGAAGTTTCCCTATCCTTGCACCAACGTAGTAGGTAACTTTTTAATGAATGTATCAGGAAAATAAATGAAGTTAAATATCTGTGGGAAATTAGAATAGGCCTGGTAGCATGGGATAGGTATTTGCCAATTTCACATTTCTATACATACAATTTAAAAATTCATACGCTGTTTTCTGAAGATTTCTGTCTAACACAGTGGTTTTTAACCTTCCTAATGGAGCGATGTGTTTTCATTGTTACAAAGGGGTCACGACCCACAAGTTGAGAACTGCTGGTCTAAAAGAAATAACAATTCTGAAATTCCTTTCAATCAAAAGAGAGCCACCTTATTCTGCCACATTTTCAGTAATGTGACATTTAATATACCAAATGATAGATTTCTAATATTGGTTGGAGGGCAAAATAGAATATGATTTTAAAAGATAGAGAAATGTCTCTCTTCTAAATATGGCTACTGCCTAAATACAGTTGGCTGATCATAAAATGTACAATTCAAGATTTCAAATTGATATTTTAGATTGACAGTACCCTTGGGTTAGTGGAGTGAGCTTCATTTACTGAGAAGTCACAGAGAGTCAGGTGGATTGTCTGAGCAGGTGACTGTACTTAAAGAATAATGCTAAAAAAGCAAGAGAATAGGAAAGCTTCTTCTTATCATAAGAAAGTTCACTATAGTTGACTAACTGATATGCACAGAAGAGGAAAAACTGGGAACAGACTTCCCTATAGATTCTAGAAGGTTTTAAATATTTCTGCTTTAATGTTTTCAGCATTAGTTCTTTTATTCATCAAATTTAAAAAAAATTGTGCAAGTAATCTCTCTTGTAGAAGTAAATGTGACCACTGGTATAATATAAGAAACACTACTTGAAATCCTCTTATTTTTCCTACCACTTTAGAGTCTTGGCAATGAAGTTCATGAACTCATGTTAGAAAAGGTGCTACATACCTCACTGCAGAGTACCTCTATGGTCTCCTTCAAGGTACTTGCCTTGGGAAGATTTGCACCAATGACAGCTCCTAGTCCATCATGGAAAAGTTTTGGAACTCTTTCTCTGGAGTGGTCATCATACCATGGTCTGACAATTAAGTTCATGAACTCATCTTAGAAAAAGTGCTGCATATCTCCTTGCTGAATACCACTCTGGTCACTAGATGGTCAAGGGGAGTAATTTGAAGATGACCATAATACTATTCAGCAATGAGATGTGTAGTACTTTTTCTAGGATAAGTTTTTGGACTTAATTGCTCATCTTCTGTATCATTCAGAGCAAAAGCAATGATTCGTGTATTAGAAGTGACTAGAGTGGTAAAGCATTTGTTCAGTTTAAGAAAACATGTTTATCTCTCTGTTGCTATGGGTCCATTTATTATGCTAATATGTTTATATATATATAATATACAGAGGGTGCCAAAAATGTTATCACTTTTTTTTTATTGTTGGGGATTCATGAAAGGTATAAAGAAACAGGTTATAATGATTGCATTTGTTAGGTAAAGTCCCTTTTATAAATGTGTCCCTACCCTCGAAAGGCAGAAAAACTATATTAAAATTCTAATAATCAAGTCATGTGTGACTACTGCAATTATAAGAGATACAAGACAATACACAAGATAACAAATTCTATCAATATATACTGAGCATTTCAATTTTAATACATTTTTTTCCTTTCTGAAAATGTGTACATATATTTTTGGCACCCTCTGTCTATATAATATATGTAGGTTACAGTAAGGCAGTCTCTAGATGCTCAGGTCTCTTTGTCATGCAAGAAGGCTGAGCAAGGGCTTGTGTGATATTTTGTAGCCATATTTATTGCCATATGGTCATTTCCAAATTACATTGTGTTGTAAGTTGAGATTGTCTGAAGGAGACTGGCTAACTTCCAACTTGGGAATACCTTTCCACAGAGGCTGTGTGCTAATGGGAATGTGATTGTCTGGTAATGTACCAGTGTTAATATTGTTTTTATTGAGTTAACTGGACTATTAGCTATTGTGTGCTAGAGAAAAATACCATTTATGGTACAAGGATCTAGTGCTGATAGCGTGCCAGACATTTCTCTCACTAAATGTGTGATTCATCTAAGTAACCCAGGGTGTATGATATTTTCCTATGGTCTGAACCACTTTAGCAAACCTTTCATATATTGGCATTGAAATGAAAGGAGATGAAAAAGTAAGTTCATCTTATTCTATAGCCTCCTTTATGTATTTTATAGATACTGCTTTTCACAGGACAAAGGCTATTGTGCAAATTAAGAATGCAAATTCTTAGATGCCACCCCAACCCTATTGAATCAGAATCGGGCTGGAATTCTGTGCTTTAACAAGCTTTCTGTGTGATTCTGATGCTCATTGAAGTTTGAAAATTATTGCTTTAGAACTCTATTTTTTTAAACAGTTAATATATTAGAAGATGAAATATATTAACTTTGGAGATATAAATAGGTCATACTTCCTTAGAACTTTCTATGATGAGATCTCAAAATTTTTTTTTATAAACCCATTAAAATACACAACTCATCCTAAGAAACCTGATGGCTACTTTCATATCTATTTAAGAAATGGAGAGAAAAAGGATTTAAACACAAAACAAAACTGAACTAATTTTCTCAGGGGTATAAGGTGAATTTATTAGAAGAAAGAAATGTCCGATTCTAACCAATCATCCTCTCTTCTCTTATATCCCAATGGTAAAGAGACTGACAACATACAACCAGACAGAATTCCAAATGCATGGACATTGTATCTTATTTACATCTAGCTCAAAAAATTCCAGCCTTTAAATTTGAAATTGAAATGGAATAGTTTTTGAAATAGGGGTATTTATAGAAAATGTTAATGAACAAGTAAACTATCTAATAATACAAACACAAAAATACACCCTATTCTTGTTCCTTTTTCATTATCTAAAAATCACCTATTCTCTCATGGGATCACCAACCTAAGAAATTTTAAATGACTAAGATGGGTGACTGGTGCTTGTAATGAAACAAAATATAATGGAGTTACCCTCAGGAAATATCTTGTCTGTATTTTTCTGATAACATTGAATACCTATATATGACTTTCAAAAAGATGAGTGAGGACAGCTTACTTTCTCTTCAATATATAATCACACTGTTGGTATTTTCTAGTATTTAAGTTCCTTTGCTAGTCACAAGGCAGTATTATGTGACAAGGTCACATCAATAGAAATTCTTTAGTCAACCAAGTTTATGAATGCTGCATGTGCAAGACAAAATAATTATGGAACTTACTTTCCAGTCAGATCCAGCAGTGTTAGGTTTCATGACATGAAAGAAAAAGAAAAAAAGAAGAATGAAATTGTCAAGGCTTCGAGTCAGCAGCAGAGGAAGGAATTATAGCTACTTAGGGACTATAAATTTTGGGGGTGTGAATGTGACTTACCATACATGAATTTTCAGAAAAATTAAAATATTTAAAGCATCCAGCCAGGAGACAGTCTATCCTGAAACGATTTAAAATTTATTTCCACTGTATTTTAGCTACTTCTGAAACAACTTGAGATATAAGACAGAAGCCAGAAGTAACTATAAGAGCAAGCAAATCTGTAAAGCAAGCCTGATTATTTATTTTTGAGCCAAACTTTTCTACCCAATTTAGCTACATGTTTTCCTCCAACCTCTCCACTAACTCTTTGAAAATTAATTCGTAATTAGCACAAATTCCAAAATTTGCACTGGTTCCTATTGCTGATGGCACAAATTTCATATTTCTTACTTTTTGAATTTGACACATATAGGATAAAATAATAATAATGACTTTTACAAACTTACATTACAAGTTATCAACAATTCTCTTACATATGCAAAATCTATAAAAATATAATACTGACAACTTAAATTCCCTCTTAATATATTATCTGGTTTTTAAAATAAAAATCAAGGAACCAGTTATGTTGTGACTTCATACAGACTGTCCTAAAAGGTGAATTCCAGCTTCTTCAAAAACTCCCAGGTGGAAAATAAATGAGTCCAATTATTTTTATGTAGTAATAATCACACAGAGTTTATGGGTAGCCGTGTCAGTTGGGTATTCCATAATCCATCTCTTGCTGCAGTGAGTGGAAATGTTTGGAGTATTTTACAAATTAAAATGTGCATCTCTTCATGGAGATTCTATCTTGTCATATCTAAGGCTAATTTTGACTAGTCCACTACTGAAAATTTTCTAATTATTGTTGGATGTTGGCAAAACACAAAGCCACTTAAGGGAAAGGTACAGGTAATCCTTTTTCATGAACATTTCACATCTTGCTTATAGTTGAATAAACCAAGGATTGGGAAGTACAAGTCAATAATAACATTATATTTGAAAATGTTGAAATTCCTCATTAAAGAAAAATATGAAGAAAAGCAATTTTTGGTCCTCATGAGCAGAGACCACTATTCAAGCAAAAAGAAAGTGTTTTCTTTTTTGTACTTGGTTTGTGATGTTATTATCTGCAGAATATGTGTTCTAGGTTGACTTCTGAAATAATGTTTTCTAAGAATTTAAACATAGATTTTTGCTGAACTTTTTTTGGTACTTGGCTTGTTGGTTATCTTCAGAATATGTGTTCTAGGTTGACTTCTGAAATAATATTTTCTAAGAATTTAAACATAAGTTTTTGCTTAAAAATAAGGAAATATTACCTCTTTCTTTCCTTATAAATTCGGAAAATAAAATACTTGGATTTGTAAGAGTCTGAAGATCACTAATAATGACACCAGAATTGGGTCTTTTTCTTTCCATTTTCAGTAAATGGTCTCCTCTGCTACAGGTTTTCAAAAACCTGTTTGATATTCAAAATGCTTCTGGTATTTATATCTCATAAAGAATAAATTTGGAATGAAGTACAAATAAGAAATTAAGCCAAGTCCCAAATTATTTCCTATTTATATTGCCTAATGTATATTTCTTCTCAAGGCTGACTTCGAATTCCAGTTCAAAATTTCTACTTAAAAGAACTTAGAAATGCCTTACTGCACTGAAAAAGTCTGTGAACTAGAAAATATGTGAGCGTGGGCTACTCTCCCCCTGCCCTTTGGTTTACAGGGTTCACATCCAATTTGGAAGAGGAGGGCATTTATTGCCTGAGGACACTTGCCTTGTACCATTGAGTGCTTGTCACATATAATGTGCTATGTTACACTTACAAATTCATTCAGAATCTGTCATTCCACAGGAAGGCAGAAATTTATGCAAATTATATTTGCTCTTGTTGAGTGGTTAAACTCTTCGTGGGTCTGAGATACTTTAAAAAGTATATGTGAAGCAGGTTTGGAAACGTTGTAAGACTGAAAATTCATACACTATACTGAGATCTATCAAAATTTCTTGGGAAATGATTTGAACTTTCTCATAATCTCTATCCACAGGGTGTTAGATAATATGTAAACTTACTAAGTAAATGCACTTTAGTTGCTTCCAACTTACATCTTTTTCCTTTTAGATAAATATTACAGAGCTCAACTCTTGTTTCAGAGATATTTCTCCCTTCTGTTAATTCCAAGATGCCCCGTGTACTCAGGGAGGATTGCTCAGCCCGTTTTCACTGTGTGAGTGAGAGACTAGATCTAAGCATGGGCCTTGTGTGGCCCTTTCGATTCCTTCCTGATCTCTGTGTCAAGTCTTTTGTTCCAGCTGTTCCTTGGGCATCCTGCTGTTATTGCCTGCAGAGCTGGGAAACCTGATCACCCTGGGGGTACTTCCTAGGCTGCTTTGGCCTCCCCTGGAATTGCCTTCTTTTTATGATTCCTCTGAGACTCAACTAAGCTCTGTATTTGCTTGGCTGAGGCTTTTCTTCTGTGCAGCAACATAGGTTCATCATTATCCTTGCCCCAGTACCTCAGAAGAGGCAGGCCAGCCCTCACCTCTCAGCTCCCTCCAGTTCTCCACTGGGAATACCACATCCCAGGGAAGGCAAGGCGCTTCCCGCAACATTAAGTCCAGCTCTCCCTGCGCCTGCCATGCCACCACATCGGGGAAGTCGTCAGTTCAGGATGGGGTGAAGCCTTTTAGGTGATCTCTTTCCAGTGGGCATAAGAGCCCTTACAAGGATCCAAGCCCTTAAATTACCATTCTAAACAATTTAATATCCTTTCTACTGAAGCGTGCTAGGCTGGCAGAAAGTGAAACTAGCATCTCTCTTTTTGTCCTTCTTCTTTGCTAACTGTCTTTTGATTCCTTACGTGCAAGCTGGAAATGTGTTACTTTCTTTTTTTCTCTTCAGAAATGTTTCCTATATTTTATCTTTCTCCTTCCATGTTATCATTTCCCAGGGAGCAGTCTAATTACTGAGAAAGAAACAATGTCAGAAATGATTAGAAAATATTGTTCTCATTTTTCACAATATAGAACTGACAGAAATCACTGAATCATATCTTAGAAAAAAATTCCTAGCACCATTAATTTGATGTGTTTTTATATATTATATGTTTTAGTTCAATAGTTATTGAAATTCCCCAATCATAAGCAAAGAAAATTTTATTCTTTTGAAATTTTAATGACACCATGTAGAGAGGCCTATTAAAATACATTTGACTGAGACCTATAATTGACATAAATACATGTATATTACACATGATCGAAAATATTATTAATAATATTTATTGGACACCTTTTGCTTTTCAAAGTACTTTTATCTTCATTGCCTTATTTGATCTTCAGAACATTCTTGTGATCTAGGCAAGGCAGATGTTACTGTGTTTTATAGACAAGGAAATTAAAAATACTAAGTGAATTACTCTGTATCAAAAGGTACCTTGACATTTGTGTTCAAGCAAGGAAGGACTATATCTATGTTTCCAGTTCTGCTGTGGATTGGTATTCTTTCATTGAAATTGCCTTTGTAATATTTTATTCCTTGAGAAATAAAAAAATTAAAAGGAGGGAAAAATCAAACCATTCTTTCCTTGTTTTCTTGTAAAGAGAATCACTAATATGCCCACTCATCCTGCATAAAGCTTGTATGTCTGTGCAAGACTTGTTTACCTGGTGGGCTTATCCTTATTCTAAAGGAAATGAGTTTCTTTTCATGTTGTACTGATAGCTCTGTCCTGCACACTGCCCATGCTTTTCTGGAAATTTTCATCTTCCCCTTTCTCTAAAGTGTTTTTTATCTCTTGGCCACAACATATGGTATTGCCACTCCCACACTAAAAGAGGTCTGAACCTCTGACTTCTGTCTTCTCTCCATGATCATTTTTAATATTTATCATAATTACTACATTTTTAGTTGTTCCTGACACATGATTGTTGAATGTACCACATGACAAAATGGTTGAGTAGATCCTTGACATTCTACATAATTTCTCATGAACCAAATTTTCTTTTATCTAATCAAGTATAAATGCAAACTATTCCATAAAAAAAATTATTCCATGTCTTAGGGGAACTGTTAAATCCATAGACCATATTGGCTTGTATGATTGAATATGTTGAGAATGTCCAGTACTGACAGCTTCCTTTAGATTGGGGGAATTTTGGAAACCAGCACCTGATTCAGAGTGAATAGTAATTCATCAGAATGAATACAAAGAAGAATGATTAAATTCAGCTTATCACTGTCTGTATCAGTTAGCATCTTGAGGCAGGAAACAGACGGTGCGCACAAAGTGGGGACCATTTCCTAAGCTGTGGGCAGGCTTTGAGTGTTCTAACCAGAGACGGTATAGTAAGCAGCTTTTAGGATGACTCCAGTGATCCCGACCTTTTGATATTCACTGCCTCCCGTACACTCCTCCCCTTGATTAAACTGTTTATAAGCAATAGTATATCTCAACTTTGAGTGTATGCCACTTCTAAGATTGAATTATGGGAGACACCTTCCCTTGCTGGCTTTGCAGAGGCAGCTGCCATGCAGGGGAGGGCTCTGTGGCAGAGGATTAAGGTTAGCCCTGGTCAACAGCCTGAGGTGCTCACTCCAAGAACCCAGAACGCATTAAATATGGACAACAACCGTGGAAGTGAAATAAACTCTTCCTTATTGAGTCTTCATACAAGCCCTGTCCCTGGCCAATACTGTAATTGCTGTTCAGGCCAGGGCTATCGGTACAACATAGAAAGAAACTAATTTCATTTTGAACAAGGATAAGCCCACTAGGTTAATGACTCTTGCACACACATATAAGTTTTATGCAGGACAAGTGGGCATATTAGTGATTTTCTTTATAAGAAAACAGAGAATCCAGCTTAGGCATATCTGATTCCTGACCCATAGAAACTTTGAGGTAATAAATATGTGTTGTGCTAAGCCATGACGCTCATGGTAACTTAATATGCTGCAATTGATACTTAATGTAGGTATAACAGATGGGTGCCCTACCACCCACATGTCTTCAAGGGAAAGGGGACCAGGTAGTTGCCAGATTCAGAGAGGGCAGTTGTATAGAAAGAGATAAAGACTAAAACTGAGAGAAAAGCCAGTAAGTCAAAACAATCTAGCAGGAGAGAACTGGGGGAACAGATACTGTTCTTACTCTCCCATAGTCCTTGAATTTCCTGCCAGAACATTATTTTGTTCTAATTCAATCAGATGTGAGAGGAAGCCCATCGGTGTAGCCTATATGGGTTATCTCCCTGGGCACAAAGCAGGATGGAAAATGTATCTATATGTAGGGCTGCTGTAACTATAAAATGGCTGGCTTAAAAAAAAAAAAACAGGCATGTATTACCTTAAGATTTTATAGGTTAGAAGTCTGGGATCAAGATTTTGGCAGGACTGTGCGTTCTCTGAAACCGAGAGGGGAAAATCCTTCCTTGCCTCTGAGACTCAGGTGGTTTGCAGCAATGACTGAAGTTTCTTGCCTTGCAGGTCCTTCAATCTCTGCCTCTGTCATCCCAGGAGGTTCTCCCCTCAAGTCTCTGTGTCTCCTCTTCTCATGAGAACCCCAATCATGTTGGATTAGGCCTCATCTGAATCAAGTTACGACCTCCTCTTAAACTTGGTTACATCTGCAAAGACCAAGTTTTCAAGTGGGGTTGTATTCAGGGATACCGGGTGTTTAGCCTTCCACGTTTCTTTTTTGGGGACACAAACCTGTAATAGGATGGACTATATCAGGAAGGACACATAGAAGGATCACACTCAACCTCAGAGAAAGGAAAAAATATGTCTTAGGTATTTATTTATAATGCTGATATTAAATTTGCCCCTTATTAAAGAACTGAATCAGCATTTTCTCATCATCTTTGGGAACAGCTTTCTTTTAGAATCTAAGCTGTTTGAAGAAAGAACTATCAGGCCAGAGGAACTAGCGTAGGCTGTCTGAACACAGAAGGCAGGTTTGTTGCCTTTATTGAATGTAGTGCCTTAGGCTTTGGAATTGGTATGCTTTTTATAAATCTCCCCAAACCACTAAAATAAGACTTCTTGTATAAGAAGAGAGTACTACATCCACGATGGTAACTACATTTTACACCACAGAATATCTAGGCGTGTGAAATATACTTTGTAAAGTAACACACATTATGCAAGCTTGCCATGTGTTTTCTCTTTAACTTTGCCTATATATACTGAAGATAATCACAAGCCTCAAAGAAAACATTTTCATGGATTGTATGGTGATATTTTCTAAATTTTACATAGATATTTCATGGCATTCATAGAAAAGGGCCTGCAGTTTTAGCCACTACATTTTTTTGCATACACTTTAAAAATAATTTCTTTCTGTTAAAAGTAATTGGGTAAATTTCAGTGGCATAAGAAAGCAGAAAATATCCCATGCTCAAATGATTAGGACTTTTCGTATTTAAATTTTCATTGCTTAATCTGGAAGACAACTTTGAAGATTTAAAGTGTGGTGAAAAGCACTGCAAGCCTTCAAATCTATAATCAATTTACAAAAATATGCCAGTTCTGAATTTATTGACCATCTGTCAGTCTTCCCTCACTCCTAGCTAGCTGACAGTGTTTATTATTTGATGTGCTCTGTAATGAGTCACTGCAAGGAAGAACTCATATCTACAGCACAATGATTAATGGGGTCATTGTCTACCCACAACCACCTCAGCCCTCCTTCTTTCCTTCCAGGAAGGGGTAAATGGTGATCCGAAAATCAAAAGGAGATTCCCAAAGCCATCCTGAGGCACCAAGTAGTTTGTGTTCTGAACTAATTTGATTGGCATGAAATCAATTCAGCTATAGTCAAACCTCTTGAGTGACAATGCTCACAAAAGTTACATCAGTAATAATTTGACATCCTAAAAATCAGAACTTGGTCTTTTACACATATATAAACCCCTCCTCCTTTTCTTATGTAGGTATTATTTGCCTATTATGCACACAGGGCTGCAAATAATTAAATCTGAAACTGACAAAGAAAGTGATATATTGGGACCCTACTGTATTCCATTTAGTTTTTATTAGATGCCACAGATAGACTTAAAATATGAAGATGCCATTCTGATTGTGTGACAGCCTGTTACCATAGAAAGGGCAGAGACGCAGAATCGGGCAGGTCAGAACCTACCACCGACGGCGCTGCACAGCTGCCGTTCTCTCTTCTTCAGCATCTTTGGATGTAAAATACAGATAATGCTCACTATCTGGTATGCTCGTTAGTAATATTACATGAGACAAGATTGTAAAATGTTGGCACTAAATGTCTGTTCTCAAGCATGCTGTTGGTGGTAAGAAGAAGAGGAGCTCAGGGATCAGAGGGAAAAGGACTCGAAAAATTTTGAATCCCAGCACTCTACCAGGTTAACGTCCAGCGTGGTACAAAGTTCTATGATTTATATCTTTTAGAAAATTGAGTTGTTAAGGTTTAGGAAAAGAATCCCTAGGATCTAGATTGAGATAGTGGATAGTTGATTTATCCTTTTTGGAGAAGGCAAAAGGGCTCAGGAAAGAGGGCAAAACCGATACAAAATGAAGAAGATGTCCACAATTTATCTCTCTGTTTGTCTATTAAGTTGCATGGGCATATACTTGGCATGTGTCCATATACATGTGATATTTTTAAAATAGAAGCAGAAATATCATAAGGGAGAGCAAAGGCTTTTTGAAAAGAAAATTACCAAAAACTAGAAGAAACTAGTCTGGCTGTCCCTAGATGACAGCCTATCATATCAAGATCATTGTAGAGTGTCTTAACGCAGCTTAACCTGTTCACTCACCTCTAGACTCCTCCGTGATGCACGAAGACCTTGCCAACAGGTAAGTGATTGTTATTACCTCGATACACCTGTACAGACTACAGAGTGGACGTTAAGCAATTCATCAAAGTAGCATGACAGAAGCAGCTTGGTATAGGACAAGGATGTCCAGTCAGTGTGGCAGTGTTGAGTGAAAATTAGGTGTGTGATTTCTCTAAATGAAAGAAAGCAAAAAAAGATCCAGCATCTGAGGTCAGATAGTTTGTCTTTAGGCTGTATGCACTGGGGTGAGCTGGCCAAATCTGGTGTTCGATATAAAAGTTATTAGACAAAACGAAATATTAGATAAACTTAAGGATTTGAGTGTGAGTTCTTCCATCACTCAACTTCCATATCCTGGGCACTAGAATCATCACTCTGCATGTTTCCCTTTATGATTGTATCTTTCTCACATTTATAAAATATGTAAATGGCAAAAGGTTGAATTTTTTGATTGGCAGCTCTTATCTAAACAGTATTTTCCTGTCAAGGAATTCTCTAAGAATTAGGTCTAGAATTACTAGAGCCCTTTCTGCCTAAGTAGCTCTAGTACATGGCTTGAAGTCAGCAGAAATGCCCCAGGTAGAAGTAGGAAGTAAAAGTTATAGAGAAAAGCTATAGAGAGGTGGTGACTGAAACGTGTTGGTGAATTTACCAGGACAAGGGATGATGGCTTTGCTGATCCATTGGTATAGAAACTTAACTTTTGTCAGTTTTCTAGAGAAGCCAAAATATAAAGGGGTTGTTTCATACAGAGCAAACTCAGATGAGAATAAAATATTCGCCAGGATGCAACTTAATCAATAAAATATTCGCCAGGGTGCAACTTAATCAAAATGTTCCAGTAGATTACAAGGTGTGTGCAGTCCTTATATGAAAGCAAATGTTTAGGAAGCCAAATTGTAATCGGAAGATGGTTTGGGGAGAAAAATATAATAAATTTTTTAAATTAATGCAAATGTTTACTAACATAAAGGAAATACATGCAGATTCTGTGTAGTAAAATTCTTATGATTTGAATGTTGGTAATTTGAATCGGTGATATTTTACTTTTAATCATGAATAATGCATAGTTAATGTTAGTCTGAGAGGGGGCTGGGATAAAGTTACTCATTATTTGGAGATAATGTGCTAAGTAGAACCATAGATAGAATTTTAGAAATATATTGAGAATAATAATGATTTTTCTTTACAATAATAGAATGTTAAGTCTTAAAGTAACCACAAGAGATTGTGTGATCCAACTCTCTCCTTTTACAGATAAATAGTCAGGGGGACTTATGGTTAGATAACTTACCCAAGATCAGATAACTAGTCAGTATTGAGATGAATCTGGACACTGGGTCTTTAGAGTATTAGATTACTGGTGCTTTGCTAGATCTACTTATCCAAATCATCTCTGATCTAAATAGACAGCAAAATGCATCTAGCAGGACCAATTAGTTTGTTTTACCAGCAATATTTGAAAGCTAATAATTTAGTAACAATTAGTTTGTAACTAAGACTTTTCACTAATTTCTCATTCAGTCACATTAACTTCCTAGTATCATATGAGAGTAAGATTTAAAAATTTTAATACTCCTTTCTACTGTTTATAAAATTTGTAGTAGGAATTAAAAGTAAAGTGTTATCATAAGAGCCAAAATATAGGAACTTTGAGGAAGAAAGGTATAAATTCTAATTTTGAAAAAATTCTGAATTTCTAATCATATAGACAAGTACTTTTGAAGGAATTTCTTTCCACATAGTTTTTTAGTGATGAGTTTTCTTTTCTAAATTATCTACTATAAGCCAATAAAAATATACTTGTAAAAATACAAAGTGATTTATTCAATTTTATTTTGAACTTCACAATAAATAATAAGATTTCTTCAGAAACAAGGTGACTTTAAGCAGAAAGAAAAAGAGAAGCCTAAGGCATGTTAGTGAATAAATATGTCTAGACACTCTTCACTGACTCCTCAGGTGCACTCAGCCAAAGTTATTTGACTAATCTTATTCATAGAGGGTTCCAGACTCCTTTTTCCTATAAGAGACAGTAACTGTTGTTAGCATTTAGTGTTCTTTGTGCTGAGGCTTTAATACAATTCTAAAAATGCATCTTTAGCAGGTGCCATCTTGATGATATAATCTAGTTTTTAAAAAGATGTGTATAACAGATTAAAAACATTTTCCTATGATGCCTCAATAAGCAGTTTCTCTTAACATCAGATGTTAGATAAATCAATTAAATATTAGTTTGCTTGCCATAAAGAAATAATGTTATTATATTATTTGTATCTAATGCATGAAGGAGCAATAAGAAAATTTTCATTTTGCAATCTCTTCAGTAACGATTGTTTTAGGTGAAAATAATTGCCTTATAAAACTAGTGGACAAAAATATAATGAGTAATAAGATATTTAGTCTAAAAAGATCTTCTCGCAAGGTGCTTACTGATTACAAAAGGAAAATGAGTAACTGCCATGGGGATGCCTCACAGACCACTTTAATCTAGTGATCAAAGATAACATCACCATTAATGAGACAAATTGACTTTATGTGCTTCCTAATATGATGCCCTGGGAGGGAAACAATATCCTCTTGGTTTTTCTTTTCTTTCATTTTCCCAAAAGGGTATAAACTGCTCTGATCCTGAGAAAACAATGGACTGAGGAATAGTCTGCAAAATACAAGATGGTGTTCTTCAAATGTCAAGGTTAAGACAAACAAAGAAAGGTAGAGAACACCTTCTAGATTAAAAAAAAATCAAAGAAACATGACCAGAAAATAAAATGTGTGATTCTGGATTGAATTTTAGACTACAAAACATTTTTCTTTTATTTTGCTGTGAAGGACTCTAATAGGACAATGGATGAAATTTGAGTAAGTCTATAGCTTTTGTTACAACAGTGTATCAATCTGTTTCTGATTTTCACAATTCTACACTGGTGGGATAAGATATTGTTGTTGTCCTTTAGAAATATTAACTGAAATATATAGGAGAGAAAGGATAATATACCTGCAACTTACTTTCAAATGTGTCAGAAAATATTATATTATAAAATGTTATTTATATTAGAAGAAAATAAATAATTTGAGGAATTAGAGTGAAATCTGTAAGAGGATTTGTAATATTTTTGCAACTTTTGTCTAAGTCTTAAATTATTTCAAAATAAAAGGTTAAAGAGTTATCACATGGTTATCATCTAATAGACTATTTTGATGATAACTTATTTGACTAAAATTACATTTATTAACTGCCTACCAGATATCAGAAGATGTGCTGGGCTTTCCATAAGGCATTTCAAGCAGTTGTCACTTGACCCTGGGAGTGGGTCATTGTCATAATGATTTCACAGATGAGGGCACTCATGCTCAGGGGATTACCATTTAACTGAGACCTGTTGAAATCACATAGCCGGAAAATGGCAGAGATGACACTTGAACTGGGGTAGTCTGATTTAATTTCCATTACTCCCTTCTCAATCAATACCATCAATCTATATTATAGCAAATGACTGCATCTTCTAAGAGCAAAGGATGGCTTTAGAGACAATTGTGTAGAGAATTTTACCATGCTGGTTTCAAGCTCCTATGTTATAATGTCATCATGGAAATTGTAGATCTGTGAAATTTGTGAATTCTTTGGACAAAGAATTCTTCCTCTCAATCTCTATTATTGAAGCATACAGAAGAATGTCTGGCACATAGTAGTGTATTTTGAATATTTATTGAATAAAAGAGTGAATGTGAAAGACAGCTTGATAGAAGCAGCATAGAGGCATGTTGGAGAACAGGGAAGGGAGATTAAGAAGGCTCTGACAATACTAGCCTGAAAGTTAACAGATGTAAAAACTAGATGCTAGTTTCCCTTTCCAATGAATGGGAGCCCTTTCCTTCTGTGATCAGTACAGTGATTATCTTGGCAATGTGTGTTTCTTAAAGTGGGATGAAAGTAAGACAAATTCATCGTAAGTGATACAGTTCCTGAAAGGAAGGCATCAGGCAAACACCTGATCTGCCACAGAAAACCTATGGAAGGAATCCGTTCTGAAATGAAAGTTAAAGGAAATTACTTGGTACTCTTCTGCAGCAAAGTTCTGAAAAATGTGGAAAACTGAACACAGATTTAAAAGGTTATCTAAGGCCTCCATTTTTTCCTAAGTACTCATAAACATCATAGCTTGTTGTCAATGTGATAAATAAATTTTGGGACCCAGGACATCCAATAAATTTTACTGTTTATATGTATTCTCTTCCTTATGATGTTGACATCTATGTAATATGGTACTTTTTTATTTAAATAAAAATTCTTAATATAGTTTTGTTTTAAGAAGTTAATCATTCAAATAATGGGAAAAGTGGGATGAGGCTGGCATGACATGATAATAGTTGCCAGTGGGAGTTTATGATAAGTTGAATGCATGGATGTGTTACAGATGAATTATTCCAATCACACTGGGTTTGGTCTTGGTGGAGACATAGGGGTCAAAACCCTTATATTTTTTAGGGTGTTACTCTCTGGCCAGTGTCATAAAAAATGGCTACCAATATTTTGCTGTGTATATTGCACTCTTCTGTATAACGCACACCCACACATTTGGCCCAAACTCAGAGGAAAAAAATCTTTAATTTTAATTTTTTAATTTAAATTTTTATTTGTTTATATTTAAATAATTATTTTTTGTATTATGAAGGAATTTTGGCATTTATTTTTTAACATCTATCCTAGAAAAAAGTACTACACACCTAACTGCGAATGTCACTATGGTCACAGATAAAGTGTTCCCCTGGGGAAGCTATGCACTGACAGCGGTGCCTAGACCACCCTTCAAAGTAGGTCTGGAACGTTTCTTCTGAAATAGCAATCTCAGCTGTTGTCATAGGAGGTCTGACAGTTAAGTTAGAGAACTCATCCTAGAAAAAGTGCTGCCTGCCTCATTGCTGAATATTCCTGTGGTCACCATCTAATTGCTCCCTTTGGCCATTGGTGACCATAGTAATATTCAATTATCAGGTAGGTAGTACTTTTTCTAGGATGAGTTCATGGACTTAATTTTCAGACTTATTATGCTACAAGAAATTGTATGTAGCAAATCATTACAAAACACAAGCATGGATACAACTTGAACTTTATCTTGGAAGTTGAGAACACTGTAATCTAGAAATTTGTACTCTCATGTTAATTTGAAATTTAAAAAAATAGATGAGGCTGCAAAAAAAAAAAGAAAGAAAATTATATTGTGAACCAAATTGAAAATAAATTTGGTAATAATGACTTAAAAAAGAAAAGAACAGATACAAACTAAAAGAAATTTTTTGTACTGGGCATCACCTGTGGCTCAAAAGAGTAGGGCACTGGCCCGATATACTGGAGGTGGCAGGTTCAAACCCGGCCCCGCCAAAAAAAAAAAAAAAAAGGAAATTTTATGTACTGACAATAAATATACAATATTTACACATCACAGAAGGCCAAGAGTTCATCACTATCAACATAGGAAGTACTATCTTCTTCAATTTCTGCATTACCAGTGTCTTCTGAAGAATCACTTCCCTCATTCTTGTCAATTTTGTCATTCTCAGTCCCGCGGATGCCTCATTTTAAAAAAGATTTTACAACTACTTCCTTTTTGACACCATTCCATGATCATAAAATCCAAACACAAACCTGGGCAATGGATGCTTTCTTGATTCGGCCTTTGGTTAAACACATGACATCCACTCTTTCTTCATTAGGGCCTTAAAGGGCTGTTAACTGATCAATCAAGAGGTTGCAGTTAGCTAGCTGGCCCACTAGGTATCACAGCAAGTTGGGTCGTCAAATCTGCCTTGAATGCTTTCTACGCTCTGGGTAACATGGGCTTTGACGTGATCAAAACCAAGGAAAGCTGTGTTTTTATTTATTTTTTTACTTAATTTTTAATGAAAATTACAACCGTGTAAATTTATGGAGTACAATGTGATGATTTGATATGCAGTGTGGAATGCTTAAATAAGCTGATTAACATTAAAATCACCTCACTTACTTGTTTTTTGTGGTAAGACATTTAAAATTTACTCTTAGTTATTTTGAAATATACCCTTGCATTGTGCACATTAGGTGAGATCCCATCGAATGCCCTCCCTCCTCCCACCAATCTCCCTCCCTCCTCCTGACAATCTCCCTCCCTCCTTTCCCTCTCCTCTACCTCCTCTTCCCTTACCTTGGGTAGACTATATTTGTGTTTTATTATTTGTATGAGTGTATAAGAGTTTGTATATTGGTTTCATAGTAGTATTGAGTACATTGGATACTTGTTCTCCATTCTTAAGATACTTCACTAAGAAGAATGTGTTCCAGCTCTATCCAGGTAACATAAAAGATATAAAGTCTGGATATTTTTATGGCCAAATAGTATTTCATGGTATACCTATACCACAATTTGTTAGTTCATTTATGGGTTGATGGGCATTTGGGTTGCTTCCATGACTTGGCAATTATGAATTGGGCTGCAGTAAACACTGGTCCAAATGTCATTGTAGTTTCACAAAGTAATCCTCCAGGCCTTACTTTTTTAAGCCAGACTTTTTAAAAACCAGATTTTCATGCCTACTCATTCAGCCATAAATTTTCAAGATATGGACAATAACTTTACTTGGAGTCATTTCTTTCTAAAAAATTTTCCTTTTAAAGATAGATGCTCCTAGGTGGCAGCTTTGTTCCATTTGCCCAACAGGCTAGAACAATGGCGAAATGTGTTTCTCATGTCCACTCGTTTGAATAGCTATAGTTCATGCTCCTTTGACAGCCACAAATCTTTTGGATGGCACAGCAAATGTGAGTGAGACCTCAACCATATTGGCAATTTGGGAAAGCTCAAAGTTCTAAGTCTTTCAAAGATTGGTAACATAAGAATGTAATTCCGTAACTTGATTCTTGGCTGCTAGAAGTTTTGGGGAAAGTTTCTTTCATGTCCTCATGCTCAAACTTTATCTCTTCATGAAGTGAAAGCAACATTTAGGTGTCCCTGAAAAATCATAAATGTTTTTTCTCATGCAATTCTTTTACCCCTTTCTCATATGTTTGTCAAAACAGAGATCCCAGTTTGTTGCTGCTCCAGCATCTAGGTTTTTACCTTCTTCTCCACTTCTGGCCACTTTGGAGGTTTTCCTTGCATTCCCTTTTGTTTTGGCATCTGAAGAACCTTTTCTTCCCGTTTCCTCCACAATCTGATGAGAGTCTCTCTAAAGGAGGTCTGAGGCGTCTCTCAGCAGCTCTCTTGCCACATTCATTATCATGTGTAATAACTCTTACCGTAATAAAGATTGCAGTGTTCAAAAGCCATTTTAACATTTTCCCAAGGGATTTTCCAACAATTTTTGTAAAAATATCAGCTGGATTGCTAGCACACACCTAAACTGTACAAAGAGAAATATGATTCTCTTCATGGACTGAAAATGTTTTCATTGCAAGTTTGTTGTAAATTCAACAAAATACATTACCATTTTCAAGGGAATTATTTACATACAGATACCATTGTTGCTTTATAGACTGTTAATTTTAATGCTTAAGCATAAATAAAATAATTAAAAATATTTATATAGATATAGAATTAGTACTACCCATGTACAATGTACATCCTTATTTTTTCCTTAAAAATATGGGTGCAAAAGTGCACATTATACATAGCAAACTACATTGTTTATCACTCTTTTAGCATTGGAGAGCTATCATGGAGAGCTACCAAGTCCTTTTCCAAAGCAATTAGTAAAGTGGTTCCTACATCAAGAAAATTTCTGATAGTTATCCCATGTCCTCCAAGTGTAACTTTGAAGGGTAAGGAAACACAGTCTTGACAACCCCCAGATGACAGTATGTGCAAATGCCTGGATTTAGTCCAATGAAATCATGCCTCATTCTTTTATTATTATTATTGTTATTATTATTATTTTTATTAAATCATAGCTGTGTACATTAGTTCAAAAAGGGGTACAATGTGCTTGTTTCATATATAATCTGAAATGTTTTTATCTAACTGATTAACCTAGCCTTCATGGCATTTTCTTTGTTATTGTATGAAGACATTTGTATTCTGCATTTAGTAAGGTTCACCTGTACCCTTCTAAGATGCACTGTAGGTGTGGCCCCACCAATTACCCTCCCTCCACCCCAACCTCACCCCACCCCTGCCTTCCCTTGCCCCTTTCCCCATATTCTTGTGCTATAGTTGGGTTATAGCCTTCATATGAAACCTATAAATTAGCTTCATAGTAGGCCTGAGTAATTTGGATACTTTTTCTTCCATTCTTGAGATACTTTGCTAAGAAGAATATGTTCCAGCTCCATCTATGCAAACATGAAAGAGGTAAAGTCTCCATCTTTCTTTAAGGCTGTGTCATTTTCCATGGTATACATGTACCACAATTTATTAATTCATTTGTGGAGCAATGGGCACTTGGGCTTCTTCCATGACTTAGCAATTATGAATTGGGCTGCAATGAACATTCTGGTACAGACGTCTTTGTTATAATGTGATTTTTGGTCTTCTGGGTACATACCTAGTAAAGGAATTATAGGATTAAATGGCATATCAATTTCTAGATCTCTAAGTATTCTCCAAACATCCTTCCACAAGGAACGTGTTAGTGTGCATTCCCAACAGCAGTGTAGAAGTGTTCCCTTTTCTCCACATCCACGCCAACATCTCTGGTTCTGGGATTTTGTCATGTGGACTAATCTTACTGGAGTTAAGTGATATCTCAAAGTAGTTTTGATTTGCATTTCTCTGATGATTAAGAATGGTGAGCATTTTTTCATGTGTCTGTAGGCCATGCGCCTGTCTTCTTTAGAGAAGTTTCTCTTCAAGTCCTTTGCCCATCCTGAGATGGAATCACTTGTTCTTTTCTTGCTAATACATTTGAGTTCTCTGTG
>CAUYON010171533.1:0-21978 GCA_963573935.1 Arctocebus calabarensis
CTTTATATAGTGATCAAGGAAATGCCATGAAGGATATCTGTAACAGTATGATCAAAATATTTCTGAATGTATATGAATCGTGCCCTGTGATTGCACCAATGTACATAATTATGATTCAATAAAATTATTAAAAAAAAACATTGGGTGGAGTAGTGATCACAAAAAGGAGACTTACAGGCATTAAATTTGAACTAAATTTTATAAGGAAAATATGTTACACATTGTGTATCAAAAGATTTGCTTCATTCAACAAAATCATACTTGTTTTATTCAACAGTATGAGTTGGATACTACTTGGGTGCTTAAGAATAGAGATTTGGATAAAATCAATAAGGCCTTTGACTTCAGAGTATATAAGCGGTATAAAATAAACAAATGAACAGACACACTAGAAACTATTAGTTTCATTATAAATACTATGAAGAAAATACAACTAGGTGGTGAGATACAGAACACCTGGAAACCTAACACAATCGTTCCTGAGGGGTCACAGTTAAACTTAGACCTGAAGGGAAGGAGCAGGGGAGCGGAAGGAATGGCAAATTTTTCTGACTTCAGAGAGCTCGCTTTCTAAATGATAGAGGCATATTGTAAACAAATGCTTAAAATGCAAGTTATATGAAGAGAAAATGAGATAAGAAAAACATGGTGTATGAGGGGGAGGCCTACTATACCATAGAGAGCATTGCAGTAGGAGACTGAGCACCAGGTTTATAAGAGTGGTCACCAGTTCTTGAGGGAGGTGCTGAGAACTGGACAATCTCTTAAAACTGAGGTAATAACTTTTGTTATATTTAGCCACTAATTTGGGGTGGATTTAGCTTGTTACACAGTAATGGACAGCTAGTACACTGGAAGACAGTCTTAGTTGAAGTTGACTTTCTGCTCATCTCTGCCAAAGTACCAGGCATGTGAGTGAAGCTGCCCTTATAGCCCATGCATCAAATGAATACCACTGAATGCCTCCGTCAAAGGCCTTTGCAATGGGAGATTCATCCAGCCAAGCCCCACTCAAATTCCTGACTCTCAAAATTGTGATCTAAAATGTTAATAAAAATGGTTCTTTTAGGATACTGTATTTGGGGATCGTTTGATATATAGAAGTGATAAGTAGGACAGGTGATCAGGAATACTGTACTAAGGGAACAATGGAATAAGTATCAGAAAGAAAGTAGGAATGAGTGACACCAATATCACACAAAGGGCATGATGAGTCAAGTACCCATGTAAAAGTATGCAAACCATGTTCAAGGAACACGAAGTGGCTTTGTGGCTCAAATGGTGTAAGCAAAGAACAAAGTGATGGATTCAGATGATAGCAAAAGGTGAAGATTATTTGCAAGGACTGGCATTTACTGTTAGTGAGTTACAGGGTTTTGAGCATTGACCCAAAGTTTTGAGTAGAATATTCTGTCCTGAAATATTGTCTCTTAGTTTACTCCTTTCCCCTATAATAGTTACATCCACATAACACGAAACACAAGCCTGCAACAGACACACTTAATAGTATCAAGCACTCGCCAGCTCTTCCCCTAAGAGAATGCCTCCTGGATTATGGAGTTTGAGTGTGACCACTGCCTTGTCCTCTGCCCATTCTCCTCTTTGCCTGGCTATATTTGCAGTTCAGCACCGGTGCTTTCATTTTTGGATTGTTTACATTAACTTGAAGTTGTTAACCTAGTTGTGCTGCAGAGTGTTTCAGACAGTGCCAGAGGCTATAAATAAATAACAGTTATTTCAGATCTGCCTGGCAAACAAGCTCCTGGATTCAGCTGAGACCCCAGGGATCATGACTGCGGCAGTGCTGAATGCCTCAAATAGGGCTAAAAGCAGGTCTTCTTGAGGAATACTAAGCAGATGCATTCCATGCGACACAGTTATGTCTCCTGTCAACGTGGGCCTTCTTATTGTCACAGAGACCACTAAGCAGACCTCTCTGTCATACTCACTTGAAATGAATCGCTGCTAACTTGAGCCCAATTATTTCATATTACCAACCAGAATGTTAATCCCCTTCAACTTTAGCAGATAAAAAATGACCAAAATAAATTCTCCCAAGAATTTTTTTTTAATTTATGCCATCCTCTAGAGAAGTGAGTCCCAAATTTTTCAAGTAGGAAACTATTTTTTAATCTCTTTAATTACCAAAACCTACCTACATAAACTCAGACTAGATAATTTAACTCCCTGAACCTAGGCATCTCTCACTGTAAAATAGGTATAGTATAAATATCTGTGCTGTAGTGTTAGTCAAAATTTAAATGAGAAAATACATATATAGTGCCTAGAAAAGTATCTGGCCTTGTAATTAACAGTCACTAAATACTAATTCATCATCATTTTAAAATATTACTGATTATTCTTCTCACTATATAATAGCAGTTTTTCTTTTAACTGAGTTTTAAAAAAATCTTTCTAATTTTAGACCTCATTCTAATGAATTCGGTGGTATTTATAAAAGAATCTATAATTCATTACCTATTAAAGAACTGCATAGACTTGAAACTTAGGATATATTTGAGACAGACAAATTGTTTATGGTATCATCTGTGTCTCAGGAATACGTAGCTGCCACAGAGTTTGGGAATTTCTGATCCAGAGATCAGAGTTCATTTATCTCCACCTTCTTTATCATTCACATCTCTAATATTGTATAAGGAAAATTAATATTCAGACATTGCCCCAAAAGAAATCTCACTTACCAAAGACTGTAATTAAAATCACATTAGTTCATTTAAAAGACAAGATGTATAGAAGTTTTTTATCTTAATCATGTCCCGTTTATTTATTTTTGGTGTCACTGCAAATGTCAAGGGGGTCTTCTTCATAAAATATTTTCCAAGGAAAATTTTGTCAAGAGTTTTTCCCACACTTTCTTCTAGGATTTTTATTGTTTTATATGTTAAATTTAAATCTTTTATCCAGTGAGAGTCAATTTTTGTCAGTGGTAAGAGGCACAAGTCCAGTTTCTACCAATCACAATGTAAGGGTATACAGCACGGCCCCTGGGTGAAGGGCTCAAATACCCCATGAATTTTACCTTAGAAATGAAAACAATGTAACCTAAACAATTGTACCTTCATCTTAATCTGAAGTAAAAATACATATATATTTTTAAAAAGATGTAGAAAATTTAAATGTGAGACACTAGCAACAAAATGGAAACAAAAAAGTCCTTCTGATTCAGTTTCATTTAAGTAGAACATTCAACAAATTAAAATTTCTTTTTCCTTGGCCATCTAGCTGGTTAGAATTTTATAGCAATATCATTTTTATTGGAGTATGTTAGTATACAAACTGATGGTTCGTTGTCTGGTGTATATACTTCTTATTTCATGCAATTTCATCTTTTTACAAAATAATACCTAACATAGAGACTAAATGTCTGGGGAAATGACTAAGGATGGTCAATTTTCTCCTTATAGCTAAGCTCTTTCTGATTTCCTTATAGCTAAGTTCTTTCTGATCTCCCTACAGTCAAGAAAATTATTTATGGAAAGTAACATTTCATTTGATCCAATTATTAGTATTAAATTAATTTCAAATAAGGATCAAAGTAAGAACCAGATGTGGTGCCTCATGCCTGTAATCCTAGCACTCTGGGAGGCCTTAACAGGAGGATTGGCTTCAGCTTAGGAATTTGAGACCAACCCGTGCAAGAGCAAGACCCCATCTCTACTAAAATAGAAAAAGAAAAATCTCTACTTCGGAGGCTGAAGCAGGAGGGTTGCTTGAACCCAGGAATATGAGGTTGTTGTGAGCTAGACTGATGCCACGACACTGTAGCTTAGGCAGCAGAGTAAGACACTGTCTCAAAAGCAAAAAAGTATTTAAGTAAGTGGTGCCTTCCATCTACTACATTCTCATGTGGGAAAGAAACTAAAAGAGAGAAAAAGATGTAAATGTCACCAATCCATGGTTACATGTATAGCCATGAAATTTATACACTGAAATGTATACTTTATATTTCAATTAAGGCAAAGTCTTAATTAGTTACTAGCTATCAGTTGCATTTATCTAGTTTAACTTCTTTAATGTTTTTGAACTTAACTTTATATGGTAGCAGAGTAAAATAATCTCCAATGAATCGTTATAGGAAGAGGTTGTAAAAGAGCAAAATAATCTTTTTTTAAAAAAACAGAGTCTCTCTGCCCTGGGTAGAGTATACTGGCAACATAGCTCATAGCAACTTAAAACTCCTGGGCTCAAGTGATCTACCCATCTTAGCCTCCCAGAGTGCTAGGATTATAGGTGTGAGACAAACTGCCCAGCCAAATTAAAATATTTTAGGAAAAGGGAGTAAACTAATTTAGTTTTAGTGTAGGAACAATTTATAGTATCATTAATGAATCTACTCATTTTTAACAACTTTTCCTTCATAACCATTTTTACATTTGCCTTTTTAAAGAGCATACACGAATTCTTTCAGACAAGTCAAACTGTAAAAGTACATAATATCATGACATCTAATTACTAAGAAGAATTCTGTCTTAGGCACAAAAGAACATATTACAACTAATCTTCAGCACCGAGTCTGGATCAAAGTGATGATTTTTTTTTCTTTCTAAAATTAGCTGGCCACACCTATTTAAAGTCCTTGCCTTTGTTCTCTTGTCTTGGAAATCACATGACAGGAGTTGATATTTCCAGGGTGGGTTGGTCTGAGAGTGCCTCACTCAGGTCTTTACTCTGAGAAAATCTTGACACTGTGGGTTAATTATCTTTCATATCACCTCCCACTACCACTCATTCAATTAAATACAAATTTGAATGGAAAAGCTGTTTTCTTCCCACACAAATGTTTTTGTTTTTAGCCTAATGTACTTTCCAAATGACTGGTTGCCATAGTGGCAGGCACTTTGGACAAAGTGTCTCAGAGTGAGTAGAGATCATTAAAAATGACTAATTGGTTATCAGATAGGAAGTTGCTATTTTCATGCTCAGGTGAGAACCAGAATATTTCTTGCAAATTTCATATAGGCACATAAAATGGGAGAAAGGTGAAAGTAAAGAAAACAATGTTTTCTTTTATCCTTCTTTCTCCCCAATCAGAACTTTATTTCAAAAGCATATTATAGGCTGCAAAAATTGCATGATCCTCTTGGTTACCTGAATACTAATTATTGCTGCCTTTCTAGAATATCCATCTAGTATCTGTCCTTTCATGGGTCACTTGTTTGTGATGTATATAAAAAAAGTATAGACATCGGTACTTTAACCATAATTAGATTCTGCTACTCCATCACCAATTCAAAGCTCATGATTGTATTTCCAGAGAAATGCTTCTAAGCACAAGGTCAAGAGACACTACCAATTTCAGTTTAACCTGCTTCTTCAAGTGACTACTTAACTGACAACTCTAATTGTCCACTAGTGGACACATTTGTGCATTAAAATGTCTGGTTACATTATTCTAAACCAATGGATAATCTGACTTCAATAATCAGGTCTAAATTTAGAGGCTAATTGCATCTCATCATTTAACCTTTAAAATGAGTTGCCATTATAATTTAGCAGAATCCTCTGCATATTTGTCTAAAACCAAGGTTTTCAAAGACGTGAAAATTAAAAAAATATATTGGATTAGTCTATGTGACTGAAAAATGACCAAATAATGACCCCCCCAAGTCTTCAATTCCAAAAGGGTTATGAAATCAATGTTCATATTGTGTATCTGTTGGATTTATAATTTGTTCATTGCCCACTGCTCTCATTTGCATGAAAAAAGGAGGAGAAGGTCAATAGGTTCCTTTTAAAATGTGTGAACTTCAAGAAAGCACTGTTTAATGGATGGTGTCTTTCTTCTCTCCTCTCTCCATACCCTCTCTCTCACTTCCTATTCTTCTCAATCCAAAATATACAGTCCTAAAGTATAGTTCTATGTTTGGTTTCAGAAAAATCCAAGTCTTAATCCTAATTTTACCCTAAGATATCAAATAACTCTCAGCAAATATCATCTGTTTTCTAATATTGTTTCTGGATTGTAAAGATTATTTTTACAACCTATCATTTACTAGCAGAATTTTCTGATGTTTAACAAATAGTCATTACATATTTCATGTTCCTATATCATTTGCTACACTTGTAAAAAGCAGAATAAAATGAAGTAAATTTTAGTTCATAGTTAATATGAACCACAGTAACAGCCCTCAAAAAAATTATCACTGTACACCTACCCGGATTAAGGAAGCAATGAAAATGTATCCTCAGAGAAAGATAAAATCATATGTAAATATCAAATGTTATTACTTGTTTAAATTTCTCTATCTCTTGTGTGACCGGCTATATATAAGAAAAAATAACTTACAACTCATGTGCTTTTCTTCTGATTCCCAGACTAACTAAATTGTAAATTTTGTCATTCATTCTGATTGTTTCCACATACAACTTTCAATTGGATAATATTGGTGAAAAAAAAATAGTAATTCCATGAAAAGTAAAGTATGAATATACTTACTTGTGCCTATTTGATTGGACCTATGCACCAAATGGACAATTTGAATATATGACATTATGTCTACTTAAGGAAGATAATTCCTTTTTTGAAATCAAAATGTTCCACCAAAGTCTAGGACAGTATAGAGAGGCAAGTGGAAAAGTGCTGTTAATGGATATGCTTTATACAAAAAGTTACAGAGATCTGCTGTGCAACACTGTGTATATAAAGATAGTATACAACACACTTAAAAATTATTAAGAGGATAGATCATATACCTTGTATGTTTTGTAAGTACAATAAAAAGTGAAAGTCTAAGAAAGTTTCTCCTCCATACATGGTTAAGAAACCATTGGGATTGGAGGAAGCATTTAAATAATTAACTATTTAATTACTAATAGATTTAGTGTTAAACTGATGACCTAAGCGAACAGACTCTTATTTTTCAACTCCCATAAGTGATCACAGTACACTGGTTTCCTTTCTTTGATGTGTAGCTTTTAGGACTCGCAGAGATAATAACTCAGTAAGTCAGTCTTCTGGTACCCAAATATGCCTTCATGGATTCATAAACAGAAGTCTACAGACAACATGTGAGGTAGTGTACCCCTTTACCCCAATACTGAGGATGGATTTGATGGATCCACTTATAATACCTTTCATGGCTGCTGTGAGACATGCATTTGGGCAACATTGGCCCAGGTATACTCAGAAGCCTAACATGCTGTAATATTAAGGAGTCAATTCTGGGAATAAAATCTATGACTCTGAACTATTAATACCAACAACTGGTTGTCATAGTGGCAAAAACTTTGGTTAAAGTTTCTCATATAGTGAGTCAATGTCATATAAAAAGTATTAATACACCATCAATAGAAAAGTTACTAAATTTATAAATAGCTATAATTCATGGGCAACTTAGCTTAATAGAGAAAGTCATCAAGAGGAAAAAATTCTCTTGAATCTTCCGGATCTCAGAACCACCATTTGATTTAAGCTTCTTGGTTGCAGCCATCATTGTTATTTGGCGAGCCCGGGCTGGATTTGAACCCGCCAGCTCAGGTGTACGTGGCTGGCGCCTTAGCCTGCTGAGCCACAGGCGCCGAGCCTTTTTTTTTTTTGAGACGAAGCCTCAAGCTGTCATCCTGGATAGAGTGCTGTGGCATCACAGATCACAGCAACCTCCAATTCCTGGGCTCAAGCAAGTCTCTTGCCTCCGCCTCCCAAGTAGCTGGGACTATAGGCACCTGTCACAATGCCCGGCCATTATTTGGTTGCAGCCGTCATTGTTGTTTGGCAAGCCCGGGCTGGATTTGAACCCGCCAGCTCAGGTGTATGTGGCTGGCGCCTTAGCCCACTGAGCCATAGCCTCTGAGCCTGATTTAAGCTTCTTATAAATACAGTGAGACATCAAAATGATCATTTTGCAGCTTTAGCCATTCTTTTGGCTCCTTTCAGTACGGCAACACTAACTTTTAAGATAGTAAAATTCTAGGAGTTATTCTAATGCAAAAACCACATTAAGGAAGGCTAATGATTACTAAGACATGGATTAAAATATATCACTAGACCACAGGACACTTAAAGCTTCGGTTTTTTATTACAACCTTCTTCATTCAAAAATCTTTAAATTACATTCATAGCACTTTGGTATTCTTGAAATATTTTCTCTTTTATATAATATTTAATGTTTGTAAATCAAAATCATCAAAAATAATCATACTCCCAGACAATAATTTCCTGGATAACTAGCTTTGTATATTTTAAGTTGTTTTGGGATACATAAAAAATCTTCCTTCTCTAATCAGACCTGCTTCAGCAGAAGCCTAAGAAAGCCTTTCCTACCATGCATGATTAAGAAACCACTGGAATGTGAAGGAAGAATCTAACTAATACAATCTCTGTAATTCTGGAAAGTTGTCAAATCATTCACACATCACTGGCATTTGTATTCTTCTTTCTTTGTATGTATGAGCTCTGACAACACTCATAAGACTTATCAATTAAAAAAAGGTCTCAAGTGAAATTTAGATCTAGACATTAATAGATATGTAAAACTCATTAATTCATATATCTTTCTTCCTTTGAAAAGGTTTGTCACAGTTCTCCCCGTCAAAATATGATACTACCATCAAAAATGAAGTTGCAAATTACAAGTAATATAAGTAAAGTCTAAACCTATGTCCAGAGAAATTACTTCATACTAAAGGCAACAATTTGAATAGCTTACAGATTTTGTTTCATTAATGTAGGAAGCACTTATTGATTATAATATTAGCACACATGTTAGGCCTAAAAAGCTGAGCAAGAAAAATTCCTTGCTGCCACCCTCATCAAGCCTGCACCAGAGCAAGGCTTACCATTAAAGACCGAGTTTGAGCCAAATTTGATAAGAATTATAAACCAGGTATACAAAATACATGTGAGAGCATAAATGAACTTGAAAGTGACTCTTTATGTCTAGGAAAGTCACTATTAAGTGAAATATTTATTCCGTGAGCAGTAGATCTTGGACAAGTAGAAAACATTCAATTGGAGAAGGGCACTTATGGAGGGAAAAACATTTGTCAAGCCAAAAAAATCCACGGACTGCTTCACAGGTTTGATAGAATATATGGTGGACAGTATCAGAAAATTAGAATGCAAATCTTTTCAATCAAAAGCTTTCAAATTTGGTTTTAATTTTTAGTCCACTAAACCCTCTTCTGAAGGCCAAGATTCTCCTTTCCAACTGTTTCATGCACATAGATCAAAGTATACATATATATATATTTTTTATATATATGTATATATATACTTTCATACATATATATGAATATATATGTATTTTTTCATATACATATATATGAATGACACATAAAAGTAAAAATTCCTCCCAGGACTAAAGGCAACAGATTGCAGCACACTGAGGCCTCCTGAAACTCATTCTCAGCCCACCAGTAGGAAGCTTGAAGTCAAAGAAGAGCCTGTCCTGATTAAGAAGCAGAATTCTAAGAATTAACTATCTGGACTCAAACACAATTAGCTACCTGCGATCTTAGAGAAGTTTCTAAACCCAGCTAAGTTTCTGTTTCCAGATGTGTAAAATGGAAATGATAATATTTACTTACCCATGTTGTAAGGATGGAAGAGGTAAAAATAGAAGCAAGTAATAAAATTTAACAGCTCACCAAATGGTACTCAGTGATGTTATCATTATCAGTTACCACAATGAATAGAGAAGAAATTATAATGAATACATCTACTATGCATTGAATGCTTTCTAAAAGGCAGGACCACTTAATTTTCATAACATTTCATGACAGAAGCACAACTGACATTCCCCTTTTTACAGATGTAGATGCTATAGCACCGAGAAGTTAAGTAAATTGCATAAAGTTGTACAGTTAATAAATGATAGTCATTGGAAACATGTTAGGAAAATCATCATTTCAGGAATACCTTCTAGCCTCCCAAAGAAACTTGTTCTCTTCCTTTACAAATGAAAAAATGATAGTACATTCCCATCCTCTCTTAATATGCCTTTTCTAAGTCTGTCCAAAACTTCGTTATGTTCATTATTTGTTTTTTGCTTCACTGTCTGCTAGTGATTCTACAATATTTTTCTTTAATTTTTTCCTATACTTAACCTCATTCAAATCACATATAATATCTCCTTTGGCTGATATCTCCAGATTTAGACAAAAAGTTGATTTTCAGCTTAGGCTAATGTTTCCGACTCTGACTTTACACAGTAACCCCTTTTCTATAGTCCTTTACTAGATCTTTTTTTAAGTAGCATTGTGTCTTTTTGAGGTGTAACTGCCAGAGTTATATCCAGTATTTCAGGATAGTTTGTGAAGTTATGTTGTCTGATTCACAGTATTTTTCCTAAAATAATCTCTGCTCTCAAGAAGCTTAGAATATAGTTGAAAAGAGAAGTGAAGATACTGACAACTCTTGATGGATAATATAGATGTGTTTTCTCATTCCCCTACTCCCCAGGCCCTCTCCCTTTCCCTACTTAGATGCAATGAACTTTTCCATGGAGGTAGAACATAATTCTTATTGGATGACCCGCATTTTCACAGAAAGTGTTGAAAAAAAGTTACCAAATATTACAAAGGAATAGCATAAAACAGAGCTTCCAGAACTGGTTTCCTCTTCATTAACCTTTTAATATTAATGTTTGCTACAAAACAAAAAAAACTATTCTAGTTCAAACAAGATATAGAAAGGTGGGTTTAAACAAAATATAAAGACATTTTTTATATTGTGGTTTTATGTTTTGGGGTTTTGTTTTAGCGTGGTAGGAAATTTCAGGACCTTCAGTACACTGTTGCATATTGTAAATTTCCAAGGAAGGGATATGATTTAGTATTTCTTGAAGACATTTGACTGTGGAATTCTAGTTAACACATGATGGAATTAGGCTGCTATGGAACTCAATTTAGGAAACACATTTAATAAAATAAAAAAAAACATAGAAAAGAAAGTATATTTTAGAGAATAAAGAAAAAATAACGAAACATAATCATAACATCCATTGTGAGATGGAGATTACTAGAATCTGATAAATTGACACTGGGAAGCAAGACTCAGCAGAGGGGCTGCTGAGTTGATTCTCATAGAGCATATCATTATAGGATTCCGTCATGTAAAGATATACAAGTTTGACTAGAGAAGAACATTCACATTCAAGATATGTTTTTGCTTAGCAAAACAGAGTTCCTGGCATGTCACTATCATTTTTCATAGAACAAACATAATAAAGGTAAAACATTCATCTTCTGACATCATTTATTTTCTACTTTGCACAAATAATTTCTGTAAGTTAAATTGATACCCAGAAAAATATTGTTTATCTGTTCAATGAAAAAACCATATTACATTTTTTACTCAGAAAGGTCGAGATATAAATTAATTTTCTAGATCACCAAATGAAAACTGGTTATTGTTTTCACACAAATAGATGTGCATGATAGAAAACTTTCCAGATTATCATCTTTGACATAGAATTATGTAGGATAGTCTTGTTCTATAAGGGCATGGAGGTAAATACCAGATGAAATAGCCAGAATCATTTAAAATAGTTATTCTGGAGAATGATGTGGTCCCAAAAGAGTGGTAAGGGGAGGAGCTGTCTTTATGTCTTTTAGTATTATTTGATATTTGAACATTTGTGTAAGATACTTTGTCATTAATTTTAAAATGTTATTTATTTTTCATTGATTTTTTTAAATTTCAAAATGTTACAGGGGTATTCACATTTTGGTTACATAGTTTGTTTTATTTAAGGTCAAAATTATAAGTGTCCTAGAATGTGTGCATTATTCCCATTGGGTGTGAATTAATCTAACGCTTCCTCTGATTGATTTCCATTGAGTTTTACTTCCCTATGTGCATATGATATGGATCTATGATATCCAATTTAGTACTGAGTACATGTGATGGCTGTTTTTTCCATTTTTGCAATACTTCACTTAGAACAGTAGTTCTCAACCTATAGGTCGCGACCCCTATGAGAGTCAAACAACCCTTTCACAGGGTTCGCCTAAATACATTCTGTATATCAGATACTTACATTACGATTTATAACAGTAGCAAAATTACAGTTATGAAGTAGCAACAAAAATAATTTTATGGTTGGGGTTTACCACAACATGAGGAACTGTATTAAAGGGTTGAGGCATTAGGAAGGTTGAGAACCACTGCCTTAGAAGAATGGCCCCAGGTCCATTACAGGAGATACTAGATCACTATTTGTTTTTTATGGCTGAGTAGTTCTCTATGGTATATAAATGCCACATTTTATTAATCCACTCGTATTCATGGGCATTTGGGTTGTTTCCACATCCTTGCAATTATGAATTGTGCTGCTATCAATATTCAAGTACAACTATCTTTACAATAAAATGTCCTTTTTCCTTTGGGTAAATACCTAGTAGTGGAATTGATTACATAGAGGTTGAACTAGTTTGGAGTCCTACCAATGGTGTATAATAATTCCTTTCTCTCTGCGTGAATGTCAGCATCTGTTGTTTTAGGACTTTTTGCTAAGAGGCATTCTCACTGGAGTTAGGTGGTATCTCACTGTGGTTTTGATTTGCATTTTTCTAATGACTGGAGATGTTGAACAGTTTTTCATGTGTTTCTTGGCCATGTAGACAATCTTCCTTTAAAAAGTTTCTGTTCATGTCTTTTGTTCACTTTTTTTTTTTCAATTAACATGTGTTTTGTTATTCTTCATTACATTATTTCCCCTCACCCCCCAGTGGTAAGACAGAATCTATTCACAGAAAAGAATACAGAAAACACTAAAGCTCCTGGTAGAGGGAGAGAACTCCAGTGGACTCCAGAGAACTCCAGAAGCTCTCTCTGTTTCTCTCCCGGTCTTTCCCCATCTCCTCCTTTAGGCCTTTAGTCTCAGGGTATACATAGATGCATGGGTTCCCTGGCCAGGAAACGAATGAATACAGTCCCTTTCGCCAGGGGCAAGGTGAATGAATGTATCAATGAATGGATACAGTCCATTCATGGAATTGAGGCCTAGCAAATTCACAAGAAAATGACCTAGGCAAAGGAGATAGAGGTTCCACATTTAGTCCTAAGTGTGAAGTGAAGGAGACACCTTTTTTTCACTTTTTAATGGGGTTATTCAATATTTTCTTACTGATTTTCTTGAGTTCTTTATAGATTTTGGTTATCAGCCCTTTATTGATTGTTATGTGTATAGCATGCAAACATTTTCTCCTATCCTGTGGGCTATCTATTCACTCTACTGACTGTGCCCCTGTTTCTGCAGAAGCATTTATTTATTTATTTATTTATTTGAGACAGTCTCAAGCTGTTGCCTTAGGTAGAGTGCCATGGCATCATAGCTCACAACAATCTCCAACTCTTGGGCTCAAATGATCCTTTTGCCTCAGTTTTTCTATTTTAGTAGAGATAGGGTCTTGCCTTTGCTCAGGCTAGTCTCAAACTCATGAGCTCAAGTAATCTACCTTTCTCAGTCTCACAGAGTGCTGGGTTTTCAGGTGTGAGCCACCACACCGAGCCTACAGAAGCTCTTTAATTTGATCAGGTCTCACTTGTTCATCTTTGTTGTTACTATGATTGCTTTTGAGGGTTCTAGGATTCTTTCCTGAAGCCAATATCTATCAGAGCTTCTCCAACATTTTCTTCTAGAATTCTCATATTTTCATACCTAAAGTTGAAGTCTAAGTATAAATGGGACTTACCTCAAAATTATGAAGGCTATATGTGACAAACCCACAGCCAACATCATATTGAATGGGTGAACATTGAAAGCGTTTCTGCTTAGAACTGGACTCAGACAAGGTTGCCAGCTATCTCCGCTTCTATTCAGCAAATTGCTGGAAGTCTCAGCCAGAGCCATCATGCCAGAGAAGAAAATCAAAAGCATCTAGCAAGGAAAGAAGAGATCAAATTATTGCTCTTTGCTGGTGACATGATCTTATATCTATAAAACCACAAATATTCAACCAAAAAATGCCAGGATTGGATAAATAAATTCAGTAAAGTCTCAGGCTACAAAACTGATATTCACAAATTAGTAGCTTTATTATACTCCACCAACAGTCAAGCTGAGAAGCAAATAAAATATGTAATACCTTTCTCAGTCGCAACAAAGAAAATAAAATATTTAGCCATATATTTAACTAAGGAGGTGAAAGACCTCTGTAGGGAAACCTATGAAACATTGAGGAAAGAAATTATAGGGGATATAAACAGATGGGAAACATGTCAAGTGCTTGGATTAGCAGAAGCAACACTGTCAAAATGGTTATACTTATACTACCTGAAATGATTTACAGATTCAATGCAAGCCCCATTAAAATACCAGTGCCATTTTTCACAGATTTCAAAAAAATAGTTCTGTACTTTGTATGGAAGCAGAAAAAATCCCAAATAACCAATCTTAAATAGTAAGTACAGAACAGGAGGCATCACCTTACCAGACTTGGAGCTACACTACAAGGCTCTAGTACACAAAATAGTATGGTAGTGGCATACAAATAGAAGTATACACGTATGGATCAGAATGGAAAACCCAGAGATGAAATCATCTTCATATTTCCATCTGATTTTTGAAGCAGATAGAAACATATACCAGGCAAAAGAATCCCTATTCAACAAATAATGCTGGAGAAACTGGATAGCCACGTGTAAAAAAATTAAACAAGATTCGCACCTCTCACCACTCACAAAAATCAATTCACCATGGAGAAAAATAAATTTTTAAAGGGATCACACTTTTGTTATTTAATGGTCATTTGCTAAACTATTTGGGTACAGAAATGAACATTTAACCCGAGGATAATATGGCTATAATTTATGGCTAACACACAGTGTGATAGGGGGGTCTATTCCAAGTTCAGTTTCTAACATCTACCCTCCTTTTATCAGAAAAATAAAGTAAAAATTTTAAATAAAACAATAAAGGCAGTCTACGCTTAGTCAGGAAAAAATTGTATGCACGCTTAGTCAGGAAAAAATTTTAAACTGGAATCATTTCAAAGGAGATACTCAAAACAAAAGCAAATATTTCCCCTTCAATTTAAAAATATAACTTATTTGGCTTAGTACCCATAGCACAGTGGTTACAGCACCAGCCACATGCACCGAACATAGTAGGTTCAAGTCTGGCCCGGGCCTGCTACACAACAATGACAACTGCAACAAGAAAATATCCAGGCATTGTGGCTCATGTCTATAGGTCCCAGCTGCTTGGGAGGCTGAGGCAAGAGAATCACTTGAGCCCAGGAGTTTGAGGTTGCTGTGAACTGTGATGCCACAGCACTGTACCCAGGGTGATAAAGTGAGGCTCTGCCTTAAAAACAAAGAAAGAAAAGAAAATATAACTTATTTTCTTCTTGTCTATGGTATTTATTATCTCTGTTACTTATTGGAAAGTTAATCCCTTACAACTAGTCCACATGCTGATGGCAGGTTCACATTTTCTTCAGTTTTTATACCATATAGATGCATGTTGAAGGAGGGAAGAAGAGAGATAGAAGAAACAACTGTAGGAATTTTTATCCGTGTTTCTTTCTTTTATCAAACAAATGTGTTTTAAAACTATTTGGAACTTCAGCAGCATTGCTTTTCTTTGTGTGTTTTTATTTGATTATACAAAAATAATCTCAAAAGCTAGTAGTAGTTTCAATTTGTCTGACAGAGAGAATAGAGAATTACTCCTCATAATACTTAAACATTTCTATCAATTACATTGAATAAATATGCAGTCACAACTGCTACTGCTTGATTTGGCATTTAAAAAGATGGCATATATTAAAGTCCCGGTTTGGCTGTGTAACACATTAGATTTGGTTAGCAAACATAGCAATTGTTTTGCCTAAGAAAATTGTTCCTTTTAATTAAAGCATTAGTTCTTCTCTTAGCAATTTATAATGTGTGAGGCAAAATAAACATAAAATAGCTACTACATATTTTTCCTCAGCTTTCTCAGTCCAGATTTAGAAAAATTTGATTCAGAATCATTTCTTAAATTTATTTACATAGAGAAAAACATGGGAGAAAAAAATCCTACTGGTAGTATTGGTCATCAGAAAAGCTACTTTATCAAATAGATCATGCTACTTAGAACATTCCTACTTAAAATATGATGAGATATTATGATGTGGGACTTTATACTTCCTTTTTGCACGTGACTAACATATGAAATCTTCTGTTACACATTGAGATATATTTTGAAAAAATAGAGTCATTTGGGAAAATTGTTATTTCAAAGGCTAAAGATCAGGTAGAAATAAAGAATATGGGTCTTGAACCTAAAATAGTTGACAAGAACTTGGTGGGCTTTCACTAAAATATTGCAATTATGTAAGAAGGGTCTACTGTATTTAAATACATTTTCATTTTTAAAACTAATTTCTCATCATAATATAAACTGACTCATACTTCGATTACAATTAGAAATGTTTCCATTCTTCCCCTTCCCCCAAAAACTTTTCCCTCTTTCACTATTATTCTGCCCTGG
Organism: Arctocebus calabarensis; assembly: GCA_963573935.1. Taxonomy (NCBI): domain Eukaryota; kingdom Metazoa; phylum Chordata; class Mammalia; order Primates; family Lorisidae; genus Arctocebus; species Arctocebus calabarensis. The sequence goes on from CAUYON010171533.1 coordinate 16,440, forward strand.
ATTCACAGTTTAGAAAGTGAGTATTAAATGAAAGGGTGTATATCTAGTATGCATGAACCATCAAAAGTGTGATTCTGTTGAGATTTTTAGATGCTGTGGAATCACTTTCCCTTCAAAAACCACTGTCAGTGGAAACTAAGTACAGAACAGTCATACTCTATATACACACCTGTGTGATAGAATTTTTTGAAGCAAATTTTTAAAGAAAAATTCAGTAAAATCATTCTATGATCCTACGTGATACCAAATATGGTTTTACTTTCTAATGAAGAATTCACAATTCACTGATTTTTTTTTCAGCTACAATTGAAAGATAAGCTCTCCTCCCCCTAAAATATTTATGTGTGTGCTTTTGCATGCGCACACACACACACGCGCGCGCGCACATATGTATGAGTTATAAGGGTTGGTCACAAACTGGAGACTCAGTGTTCATCTTTCAACATGAAAAGCCAAAGTCAGGAATCAGAAAGAAGCAGAATCTATGCCCTCTGGTCTTTGTCCAGGTCCACGCGTGCCTACGACCTGCCTCATACTTTTGTTGTTTGCCCCACATTCCCTGGCTCTACTCTATCCCCCTCTACACAAGGAAAAGAGAATCTCTTTTTGTTCCAAAAACCAAGCACTTACCTTTGTCCTTCTATTTTAAGAAACCAAAAGAAGATAGCATGGAATTGGTTTTGTCCAATAATAGGAACATATCTGCCAAAACTCCAGTGGGCTTGATGAAGTCAGTAGCACGATAGGACAGCAAACACAGGTGAGCATCACAGGAAATAAGGATGGGTCATGTGCCAGGCACTTTTCAGGAATTCATGTCTCACAGAGGCAGGGATACCAGACAAGTGACCAGTTTCCCACAAAACACAGCCCCCAAACACCAAATTTGTGACTTTTGCATTCACTGATGTAAAGCACTAAAACCCTAATACAAAAATAAAAATCTAGTTTGAGGAAAGAGAAAGTTAAAACACTTTGAATTGATTTCCTCACTAAATTACTTGTTAGTCAAATAACCCTGAGAAAATAACTTGACCTCTATGTGTGTCTGTTCTTACATCTTTAAAATGATACTATAATCTGCTTGGTAGGGTTGAGGAAGTAATATACACATGTACATGAAGTTCATGGTGTAGCGACAGAGTCCTTACAAAGTGTGTGTATGGGCTCGGGTGCAAGAGGGAGCAATCAAATTGTGACTTTGGTGATTCGATTCCCTAATCTGGTCAGGGCCTTTTGGGTTATTTTTGTTCCTTTAATCTCTAATCTTTGAAGTATAAAGGGCCAGAATACAGGAAGAATAAAAAGCATTTTAACTTAACAAGTAAAACCAAGAGCTAAATTTAAGATACAGAAGGGGAATGAGAAGAATCACTCATAGTAATTAGTAGGAGCAGGAGGAACCATTGGTTTTCATGTGAGGCTAAGGCGACTAAAAAGAAAGTAGGTCTAAAAACCTAATCTGCATAGCAGGAAAAACATAAAACAGGATTTTTTTTTTTATCCATTCAAGACACCCAAATGATTTTTTTAAGCACTTCCTTACTGTTTGGAACCACTTTCGACATGTTCTTAGCTCATCTTAGATTTTCTCTGACCCATTCCTTGAATTATCCATTTCTCTATAAATTCTTGATTTATTTTATAGGATAATATTTAGAAACCATATTCTGGGTGTTTAGAACCAAGATCAGGATGCTATGTGAGTTCATTGCTCTCAGGGTATCTCTGCATCTAGTCCTTCTCAGCAGATTGAGAAGGACTATATAATTACGGACACACTGCAGCATATCTTTACATATCAGAAATTTCTAAGAAGGACTGCTGAACTAATCTCTATCTATGAAAAAATCAAGGTCCCATTTAGTGATAATAAAGACAATTGACTAAAAAGATAAAGGCAATAATCTAGGAAGATACATCCATGTATTGACTCCTTAGGAACTTCCTTTTGTAAATATTATTTTTTAACTTGTTACAGGTTAATCGAGAGTACAAAGAATTAGGCTACAATGTTTGCATTTATTAGATAAAGTACCTCTTATAATTGTGCCCTCCCCCCAAGAGGTGTGCCATACACCCTAACATTGCATCCATTAAATGGGAGCATACCCATCTGCCCCCCTCAGCATTCCTGTGCTCCCCCCAACCTTGGATTGATTTGAATTTTTCTCTTAAGTGGGTGCATATTAGATTGTCTATTGGCTTCATATTATAATTGAGTACATTGGATTCTTGCTTCTCCATTCTTGTTGTAAATATTATTTATATAACTTGATGGGGAACAAATATGAATAACAACCCTAGTATGTTGAGCAAACCATTGTGGGTTGCTTTCCAAAAACTATTTTGGTCTGTAGCTAGGGATCTCTTGCAACACAGGAGAAATTCTTTGAACAGTGTCATCTTTGACAGAAAGAAGCTGTATGCATTTCTGGCAAGCAGAGTGAGGTTAAGTTTTCAATATTACAAAGTTTTAATCAAGTTTTAATCTGAATTTTCCTTCTGCTGATACTCCTGTCCTGAACCCAGGCCACTACCAATCCTATCTCAAGTATTGGGTTTGATTATTGTGATATAACTTACAACTGTGAAAATCCGAGAGTTCTAAAGAGAAAATGAAGCAATTTAGTGCTATAATCTTGAATATACTCTCTGAAGAGTTGGACCTCCAAACAGAAATACCATTTCAGCAACTCTATATGTATAATTTAAATAAACAGCAGTTCAAAATTACTTTTTGGAAATTTTGTTTATGTATCATGCATAAAAGAATGGGATAAGTATGGATTATTGATACATATGAGAGGTGGTTTAGGAACATTTGAAATTACAGTTTACTATAATGTAGGTAACTAAGCCTCAAAGGATTTGGTAATTGTGTGATCTATTTGAACTGGTATTTAACAATAGAAAAATGAGGAACATTCTGTTTGTGCTCTATGAATATTCCCAGAGGTTGTTATGGAATAATGAATTTATGTTAGAGGACTTCTCAAATATTTGGTGGTTGGAGATGGGTTACACAGATACCAAAGTTCCTAGTAGTATGGTAATGTCATAAGAAATAAAGTATTAAGATTCAACTTGCTGTTATTATTAGTTGTTTATTGAATGTAGAATTTAGAGAATTTCTTGCTTAAACATTCCATTCTCATTAATAAAGCTGAGATGCAAAGAAGAGAAATACTTTCGCAGCTTTTTAAATTGTTCAGGACTAAGTAAGGGTACATTGTTCTCTGGCGTGATCTCATGTACTCTGAAACAGTGCCAAATATAGGCCAGCTACAGGGATGTTGGTGAATTTAGCCACAGAACAAAAAACTACTAGCAATTGGTAAAGAAAACCATAATGTTCTATTTATCCCATTTTGAATGGGAGTGTCTGGTCTTACCATGTTTTATGTGTGTGTGTGTTGGGGAAAGATAAGACATTGTTTCAAAGTTCACATTGCTTCAGAACAAGAAGGATTGTATCTGAGAAAATGAACTGAAAGAGCTTTATTTTCCCTTGAACATAATCTTTATGAGATCCTAGACTTCAAGCCTGTGCTTGATGCTAAAATAGGAGGAGATTTTAGGAGTGTTAGGAGAGGGTGAGTATATTTTGCGTGTAGAAGATGTGTATCTAACTGGCTCAAAGGCATACTGTTGTAGTTTTAAATGTGGATACAGAAATCTTTGTTACTTATCTCATTAAAAGCTGGGGCAAGTACCTCAACCAATGAGATATGGTGGACATGATGCTCAACGACTTTTGTGAGTAGCTGATAAAATGCCAGGCAGCTTCTGCGTCTGGTAGAAGTGTCTGATCACTATGATGCTGCCATGCTCAAGAGATGATCTGTAAGCACTCCAGTTGATAGTACCAGATGAGACCAGCCTTCTCATCATTCCCACTTAGCCACTGGATATGTCAGGGAAGCCATTTTGGATGTGCTGGAGCAGACCTCCGTGAGCTGGGTTGTGACCTTCATCCATACCACATAGAAGAATAACCCAGCTTCACCCTGCCTGAATTCTTAACTCAGAATATCATGAGGTATAATAAAATGTTGTTTTAAAACAACAAGTTTGGGGGGCATTTGTTATGTATCCTTACCTTAGAAAAGCAGATCATTTACTAGTTTCTGGAATGTTTACCAGGCATCTTAGGTTGAGCCTATCAAAAATTCTACTGTGGGGATCACAGCTGGCATTATACAGATAATGAACTGAGTAAAGTGGTATATTCTGCCAGATTGTACCTAAAAGAAAGGACCATTACACCATGAAGAGAAGATGGTAACTGGGTGAAGTGGCATGTGCCTATACTCCCAGCTACTCTGAAGGCTGAGGTGGGAAAGGGGAAGAATCACTTGAGCCCAGGATTTCAAGACCAGCCTGGGCAATGTAGTCAGAACCCAGCATTAAAAAGAAAAAGAGAAAGAGACTGAATGACAATTTAGTCCCAGCTGATTTTAGAAAGCTGTAAAACAAAAATCTGTATTCTCTTTAAAGAATCTCTTTGCTCTCTCAGCAAATATTTCCACTGAGCTACATTCTCTTTCCTACAATTCACTGAGATTTTAGGTGGGAAAAAAAAAATTATGGAGAATCTATACTCTCATCCACCCCTGTTGTGTGTGTGTGTGTTTTCTCTCTGAAATAAATGTGTAGGTATGCAATATAAAAAAAAAAAAAAAGAATAAATAAACACTTACCTGCAACTCAAGGGACTGAGATGGAAGATCTCTTGAGCCCAAGAGTTCAAGACCTGGATAACATAGTGAGACCCAGTCTCTAAATAAATAAACAGGTGGGATGGTGGCACATACATGTAGCCACAGCTACTCCCAGCTACCCAGGAGGCTTAAGTGGAAGGATCATTTGAGTCCAAAAGTTCAAGGCTGAGGAAAACTTAGGATCACATGACTGTATGCCAGCCTGGGCCACAGACAAAGACCCTGTCTCTAAAAATATAAAAATAAATAAACCCTAATAGAATTGACCATAGATCTAAACTCTAAATAAACAAAAATGGCCCATCATCAGTAAACAGAGAATACTCTTTATGTGTATGTAGAAAACTTAGAAATTGAAAAGAGAGGGAATAACTTCTTCTCTTGCCCTATCAAACAAACGTGCTTTGGACAAAATCTCCTCCTGAGATCAACTAGACATCGGATAATTTTTTTTTTTTATCTATAGCCGAATGTTCAGTGCCACTTAATTATTCTGATTCTTATTTCAGTTTCTGAAATAAGAAGCCAAGAAAAAAAGATGGGCAAAAATTTTGTAGTCAATTTTTATACCCATACATACAGAGAAAAACTGATGAATTGTAAAACCAAAATGTAAAAATTTGAAGTAAAGTTTCTAGAAAAAAATATGAGAGGGGAGAGGAGCCAAGATGGCAATCTGTAGCCACCTTTCTGCAGAGGTTCCCATCCAGAAGGAGAGTTAAAGGACAGAAACACAGCAAGAAAGCTGATGGCTTGGATCTGAGCCAAAAGAAAAGGTCGAAAAATGCACATCAACACTGCTGGGGTGAACTGAG
>CAUYON010171537.1:0-18931 GCA_963573935.1 Arctocebus calabarensis
GTCCCAGCTACTCGGGAGGCTGAGGTAAGAGAATCGCTTAAGCCCAAGAGCTGGAGGTTGCTGTGAGCAGTGTGACGCCACGGCACTCTACCCAGGGCGATAAAGTGAGACTCTGTCTCTACAAAAAAAAAAAAAAAAAAAAAAGCATTTCTATGTTAAAAGAACTGGACAAAATAAACAAGAGGCATCTCTTATAATAAGATAGCAGAAAAAAGCTATCACATTTCTTTGTTATATTGATTAGAAAACTATTGCCTGTAAACTAGAAGATTTGGGAACTAAGTGAATAAAATAAAATGTGTGAATTTTCAAGGCTAATTATTAAACATCCTGATTAACTTTGCAAATTAGCAACCAATCTGATTTATCACACTGAATTAGTTATGTTTTATAACAATTTGATAACATATTCACTGAAGTATTTTGATTTCATGGATTTAAAAGCTGAGTCAGTCAACACAGTGAGACCCTCTTTACAAAAAAATGAAATCATCACGTATAGAACCAGCTACTGAAACTGAAGCATTATCACTTAAGACCAAGAGTTAGAGACTGCAATGAGCTGTGATCAGTCCACTATACTCCGATCTGGGTGAAAAGAACAAGACCCAGCCTTTAAAAAAAAAATACAGAATTTCACTGCTATGCAGTTTTAAAGTCCCTTCCCCATGATCACAATTCTATAACAATATGACTCAACCACAGTCCTCCCTCCTGGGATCCCTCAGAACTAACAGGTAGAGTGCCAAATTCTCTAATTAGCAAAATTCACAATTAGAAAGAAAGCACTCTGACTTTCAACTGTTTCAACCAATAATAAAACTGTAACTAAGAACTTTTTATCTTAAAAAATATTTTTCCTAATTATCAGTATAAAATAACATTTTTAAAAACTTTTAAAATAGAAAAGAAAAAAGAAAAATCAATCTTAGAATAGTTATTCCAACAGGACGGACCTTTCCATTGGAACTTTTTTATTTTCTTAATTCAGGTAATTATGGATATCCTGTTTTGAAATGCATTTACATCCTTTCTTCATTTGGAACAAAAATGTTAGTAGCTACATAGTACATCTTATAACAGATCATGAACACAGCATGCATTGTTTGATCATATATGTGTTGTGAGACATATAAGGTGTCCACAAAGTTTAAACTGCACATGAACTTTATGGACACCTTTAAATTAAATATTCTTTCACATAAATTACTATGTACATCTCTAATTTTCTTTCCTCTCTCTCTTTTTTTTTTTTTTTTGAGACAAAGTACAATGGCGTTATCGTAGCTCACTGCAATCTCAAACTCCTGGGCTCAAACAATCCTGCGTCAGTCTCCCGAGTAGCTCAGACTACACACCACTATGCCACTGTTTAATACTTAGCAGTTCGAAGTAGTAGGCCCAGGCATTCAAAACTTAAAAATTCCTCAACACGAGTCACACAAACAGTGCTAGGAAAACCGACTGAGCACTAGTTAAGGAAGAGATTATCTTCAGAAGGAACTATCATAATGGCCTTTAAATAATCATAGTGCTGAAGTTAGAAAAATATAACGCTCTTTCTTCACTGTAGTAACTCACAAACCATTGATTATACCTCTACAGCAGCAGTATGAATAATCAAAAAATGAAAAAATCTAAATTATCTACATTTAACTTTCAACTATTATCATAAATAATCTGGTATTCACAGCCTTTCCTCAGCTACACGCAACGTTGCAGTATCTCGGTTCTGTAACATTCTTTAACTTCCTGGCTGCTTAACCACCAGATGCTTCATTCAGTTTTTCTCATATGTAAGGAAAACAGCAATAGCTATCCTCCCATTAAGTTGTGAAGATTAGAGGAAATAATATGCAAAAAGCTAAAAAACAGTGAGTAGCACACAGCACGCAACAAGTGTTATACAATCATGATTTGTTACAGCTTCCAAAGATGTGCATGTAAACACTCAATGATGATGCTTGCTAAGTTTACTGAACAGCTCCTAAAGTACGCAGCACGAGACATTCTAATACTTGGTTTTGATTATCTCATTTCATACTCACCACTAAATACTACTAATAATCCAATATGCTTTTTCTCAGAATTTGGAAATATGTGAACAAACACAATGACAAAATAATTTATATATATGTATACACACACTTGAACAAAAAGAATGACAGTGCTTTGGAGCTTAAGAATTATCTTGGAATCACTTTTACACGTTAAGAAACAAAATCAAACGACTTCTTTCCATCTCCTTTAGTCAGAATTTTCCAGAGTACACACCATCTGATGAATATTATTGAAAAGAAATGATTGAAAGAAAAATCACAGGAAGACCCCGCGGAGAGTCACGGCCAGGGTCCCAGGAGAGCGGCACAAAGCTCTGGGCCCAAGTTCTGCGTTAGGGCGTCTCTTCAGTTTACTGTCTATAAAGCTCATGTGTAGCCTTTTTCCCCCTTATGAATGTTCACTTAGTCTCTCTCCACAGGATTTATATTCTTGTTTAAATTTCCTTGTCCCCTAGGTTTCTATGCACATCTTCTCTCTATTCAGTATTCATCTGAAAATAATTTATCATGCAAATCTTTTATACTAATATATACTTCCATTTTTAATAACTGTTCATCTCACAAGAAATAAAAACTCTGTGTACATAAAACAAACTAAAACTGACCTTGAATGCAAACTGGCACTTAGCACAAAGGCTGGACACACCAAACGTAAGAAAATGAACGAACAACTTTACAAGTAAACTACTTTAGCCTAGCGCCCATTGCCCACTCACCAAGAGAGACTCCTCCTTTTCTTTCCAGAGATCCCTTAGTCCTAAATCCTCCACTTCTCTGCCCAGTCCCCCTACCTCAGAGTCAAGGCCTCAGTCTTGTTTGCTGTACCTTGCTCCTCTATATCCCACTTACAATCACACTGTGACCTGTGTAGGCAGTGCAGCCCTTATTATCATGAGAGGTTTCGCCTCCTCAAATTTAGTAATACTATGGATATACACATCTCCAGCAGGCTGAGACTGATTAGTTGGAAGAACAGGGATGCAGATTAGAGAAATACAATCCTGGAATAGTCTGAGGGATTAGACTAGAGTTTGTGAGTGTATGTATGTCTGAGGGTCTGAGGTTAGGGCAACAACTAAGTTGTATATTGTATTACAATAGCAGTGGCTAGAAACTAAACAAAGTGAACAGATATCTAAAAAATTAATACTACTTTCATCTCATTAGTGTAAAACAAACATACCCATCATTAAATGTTAAGTTCATTTAACTTTCATTAGGTAGCATTAAATTCTGTTTGTACCCTTAGTTCTCAGGTTTTGTTAATTACACAGAAAGGCAATTAACTGAAAATTTAAAAAAAAATTTAAAGAAAACACTACTTATACTAATTTAAAAGTAGGGACAAGAACAACAACAACAAAAAAGGTAAAAAGTAGTGACGAGAACAGTAACAGCAGCAGCTAACAACTGCACAGTGTCAGGCCTCTCCTGAGTGCTTTCCATCTGCACGAGAACCCCGCGAGGTGGGTGCCATCACTCTGCTACGGTACAGACGCAGAAGTAGTCAAGCAGCTCATCTACAGGTACTCAAACTCAACACAACTTGCCTGAAGAGCCCATGCTTTAACCATCAGGCTATGTTTACTATTTTATAACTAGCTTCTTCTTTACTTTCAGTGGTATTAAACAAAGTCTCAAATACAGTCAATATTTTACACAATGTTTATTAACAGGATTTAAAAAATAAAATGAGGGTGGCGCCTGTGGCTCAGTGAGTAGGGCGCCGACCCCATATACCGAAAGTGGCGGGTTCAAACCCGGCCTCGGCCAAACTGCAAAACAGAAGAAAAATAGCCGGGCATTGTGGCGGGCGCCTGTGGTCCCAGCTACTCGGGAGGCTGAGGCAAGAGAATCGCCTAAGCCCAAGAGCTGGAGGTTGCTGTGAGCTGTGTGACGCCACAGGGCTCTACCAAGGGTGATAAAGTGAGACTTTGTCTCTACAAAATAGATAAATAAATAAATGATCTACAAGGGAGGCTGCAAACGACTCCTTTCTTGATCACTGGGAAGAATCACAAATATTTATCTGAATGCTACAAAGAGATCTGAGGTGGGAGAAAAATGGACATATGTATTTCACTAAACCTAAGATGCCACAATTGAAAATATGCCATTATTGTATGTATTACTGAGATAGAAAACCTGCCAAACTATAATACACTATCATTTCTAAACATACCAGTATATAAATAGTGAACACAAATATAACTAAATCAACGAACTACAGTCACTTACCAAGGACACCTTCAATACACAGTTCCCTAACAGATGAGACTATATAAAAGAAAATTAGCATTTCTTAAAATCTGCTACATCCTTGTGGGAATCTATGTATTTGGAAGAAATAAAAGACTTAAAAACTGCCCAAGACTAAGGTTTAAATTGTGAGCCAGGTGCGGTGGCTCACGCTTGTAACCCTAGCAACTCTGGGAGGCCAAGGTGGGTGGATGGATTGGCTCAAGAGTTCAAGACCAGCCTGAGAGTGAAAATCCATTTCTACTAAAAATAGAAAAACCAGCTGTGCATTGTGGTGGGTGCCTATAGTCCCAGCTACTCAGGATGCTGAGGCAAGAGGATCACTTGAGCCCAAAAGATTGATGTTACTGTGAGTTATGAGCTACAGCACTCTATCTAGGATGACGGAGTGAGGCTCCTTCTCAAAAAAATAAATTAACAGATAGAAACATGGACAGACACATAGTGACTGTAGGAAACTTCAAGGCAAGAGAAATTGGTTAACCAAATATATGCCTACATTAGGGCACATGTATTCATTTGCTATTGCAAATATCACAGACTGAGTGAGTGAAACTACAGGTATTTATATTCTCATAGTTCTAGAGGCCAGAAGTTCAAGGTGTTGGCAGGTTTGGTTTTTCCTGAGGCCTCTCTTCTTGCCCTACAGATACAGTTACATTCCCACGGAATTCTCAGCTGGTGTGTGTGTGTGTGTGTGTGTGTTTCCACCTCTACCTCTCCTTGTAAGGAAACCAATCATAGTGGATTAGAGTCCTACTCTTACAACCTCATCTAACCCAATTAACTACTTAAAGGCATATATCCATATCTCTGAATACAGTTATTATTGGAGGCTTAGGGCTTCACTATGTGAATTTGGGAGGCAAAATTTAGTCTGTAACAACATATAACAGCTGATCTTATTGGAGTCAAGTACAAAACATCTGGAATATGGAATATAAAACATCCTGTTATAAAAAGCTACTGTTTAGACAGCAGTAACAGTATTCAATGCAAAGTCATTTCTACAATAGAATCAATAACAAAAAATAACAAAAAGCAGACCACCTAGTCATTTGAGAGTAAAAGAAACTACCATATAGGATTTTTAAATAGTGCGTAAGGCTCAAGGAAGTGTTCTGACTTTTGGTTCTTCTGACATTCCTATACTAGAATCAATTCATAGTTTGTATTAACAAAAGCAAATCTTGCTTGAAGGTACTTTTTGCATGCTGTATTCTACATTAGTTAAAAATAAGAATCACTGCTCATCTTTGACTAATCAGCACCTTGCAAAACGGGTGGCATGCAGTAGCCGTTCAATGTCAAGGGAGCACAGGAAAGAGGCAGGAAGCCAGAAAGAAATGGAGAAACGAAAAAAGGAAGTTAGATATTTATTAAGGACATGGTACTCTTAAATCTTAGTTGCTCTGAGTTTGATACCCTGCAGATTATTTGAACCAAAATACTTAACATTCATAGAAGGAATGAAAATATACATAGCAAATTTATGGCATAACACAAACTTTAGTTTGTTCTTGGCTTCATGTCACAGCTCATAAAAGCAGAAAGCAAAAGAATTTCAACAAAGTGTCCAACTCCCTCAAATGAGCACTTAAATGCTATTTGAAAATAGAAACAGACCCAGTTTAAAAAATCTTACAAAGCCTATGTAATTGCCAGAAAGCCTACTAACAGTTTTTAAAGCCAGATAATTCTGATAATTCAACAGGTATGTTTATAAAAACTTAATCCTGGCAGGGCACAGTGGTGCATGCCGATACTCCTGACACTCTGGGGATACCAAGGTCGGAGGACTGCTTAAGGTCAGGAGAAGACCAGCCTGACCAGCTCTGAAAACAGATGTAAAACTAGCCAAGTACAGTGTACACAAACAAACAAAACAGAAAACTAGCCAGGCGTGGTGATGCCCACCTGTAGCCCCTGCTGCTTAGGGGCTGAGGCGGGAAGATCGCTTGAGTCTAGGGGTTTGAGGTTGCAGTGAGCTATGATGAGCCAGGAGGACATAGCAAGATGGTTCCAAAAAAAAAGTATCCCGTCCCCCCAAAAAAGCCTCAGAAAACATAGCATTTCCACACATAACTACTATAAATTCTAGATACTCAGAAACCACCCACTAAAGAGGCAGCTCATCGAACGTTCCTTTATATTTGTGGCTCCAACCTACAGAAGAAAAAGCAGAAGCAGAGGGAGCGAGAGCTCCAGTAAGAGAGATGCTCTTCCATGATTCCCTGCTATTTTCAACTGTCAAGGAAAAATAAGGCAATTTCTAAATATTTGGTTAGAGTCTTAACCATATGAAAAATATTTCAACATAGACAAGAGCATTTTTAGTCTACTATTTGATTTGTGTCCATGCTTCTCTATGAATTCACATTATTTAGTGTGAAGCCAATGGCAAGACAAAAACACTGTTTTATTGATTCAGATGTGTCAAATCAAACATTAACACAACAGTTATTTAGAAGGGAAAACATTCCTTCAGGATAAATGTGCTCATTAAGTGGTTTCTCTTCTTTGTAACTGAAATTTAAGATATGCTTACATTGCCAAAAATCTCAATCATTGCATTTTAGTTTACTTTGAAAGGGTCCAAAGTTCTTGATCTCATTTCTCAGACAGAACAGGACTTTTACAATGAGAAAGACAGAAAACAAAATGTACAGAAAATAAGTAAATTTTGTCTGAATTTTGATATTTGTTGGAAAATGCTCTTATGTACCATACTTTTCAAAGCCTTTTAAAGAATGATAATAATATGCCTTTTTCATTACATAATTTAGATTAAATTATATGCCTACCAATTACAACCATGAAGTATTCATTTACATACCTTCTTTCAGTGTTTACAACACATACACTGCAGACCAAATCACTTAAGTGAAAGACTTAAATAGGAAACTAGATTAAAAACCCCTTTCTCCATACCCTAGTTATTTTCCTATTCCCTTTATCAAACAACAAGCATTTAAATAGTTCCTAGCTTCAAAAAGTTTAAAAATAAAAAAGCCAAAGCCTCTTAACATATATCAATCATTCCCTTAGAAAAAACTCTAAGAAAAGACAGAAAGCTTTGTGTTTTCTTTATTTTGCTTGCAAAGGTGTTTTTGATTTAAAGACTATTTATCCATGATAAATAAATGACAATTTTACCTGAGGTCTAAACTCAACTAAACTGAAACTAAGATTTAAAATTTCCTTGGATTCCAAACAGATTTGAATTTACACGTCCTGATGAAACAAATTCTGAAATAAGGAAGACGGTTTCCATCACGAGTACAGTGAACTCACAGACAACTCAAAAGACATTTTGAGGGGACAAAGCAATTTTAGTTATCTGCAGAATACTGCATGGATCAGTAGCTCACACTAGTGCAGTTTCAAAATTATAATCCTTTTGATGTTATCACAGTTTTGCAAAGTTGAGTCTGTAATTAAGAAACAAAAAGCGAAGAACCGCACTCCCTCCAACCCCCAAATCAGTGTGGAATAGGAAATGAGGGTAGAGGTTTCAATCTGATTCCAACGTTTAAGAAGTTGCACGGTACCCGAGACATGTACACATCCTATTAGCAAGTTGGGCTACTTAAAAATGAAATAAAAATACTTCTTCAAATAATTCATATATTATTTATTCAAGTATCTACCAAGGCAGATAGTAGACATTTTTTCTTTCTTTGCATTATTATTAATACTGCTTAATATTTCGATGTAGTCATCGTCTGATTTCTTTTCTGAATGTATTTATCTTCATTCATTCTTTACGAAGTTTTTGTTTCTAGTCCTTATCTTAAACATTGTTATTGTTATTAAATTTTAAGCCTTTTTAATTCTGTGAAGGCAAAAAGTAGAAACCTAATAAACACATGTACATGTTAAAAAAAAATCTACTAAGTTAGCAAGACATAAACACTTGTGTTGTTTAGAACTAACTACTACGTAAATAAAACTATTTGGTATTTCTTTGGCTCCAAGGGCATCATGAAAAACTTACTAACCCCCTAAGAGTAGGGTGAACTGAGCAAGTTTGGGAACCGTTGACTCTGGGTATGGAATGCCAACAGGTTGTAACTAAACTTAGTGAAAGATTAATTGATTACTTTGGCTTATATTATGATCGAAAAGCCGTCAGAGCTGTGTAACAGCTAATATACTTGATATACAAAAGTCCTCCCACCTTTTCAAAAAGCACTCTGCACCCCTCATCATCCCTTAACTGAAGTCTAGCTCTGGTTTACGGAGTCTCGTTACTCTGCAGCTCTCTCCTCTAGAAGATTTTCTCTGTCCTGGCGTGGGCTTGCTCAATGTCATCTTTCTTTTCCCATACTTAGGAAAACACTTAATATTCTTGTGATAAAGTCAAAACTTTTAAATTCACACCAGTCATGGTAACAATATACACCTGTCAGTGGCAACATTATTTAGAAATTTTCCAAAATATTTTCGTAGCTATTAATTCCAAATACAGTGTTTCACTGTCTAATTTGAAGGCCCATTGAGTCAGTCATTGTGATCTGGTTGTAACAAGTCAAAGAGGCAACAGCTTTCAGTAGACAAAACCCAAGATTCTCAATGAAGAACAAGTAGTTCTGTGTCATGTTCTGTAACCATGTAACCTTAGGAAAAGTCCCTAGAACTCCTGAATCCTGGTCTCTTCAACCAATTAAAATTTTTATGACATATAATTACAAGTTGAGCATCTTATAGATAAAATGATTGGGACCAGAAGTGTTTTGGATTTCATATTTGGGACTATTTGCATTATACCAATTGAGCAGCCCTAATCCAAAAATCCAAAATCAGAAATGCTCCAGTGAACATTTCCTCTGAGTATCATTGCTGACACTCTCAAAGTTTCAGATTCTGGAGTATGTTATATTTCAAACCTTCAAATTAAGGATGTTCAACCTGTACAGGTTTACGGATGTTCAAATGAAATTACACTTATTAAAGCTATTCATAACATGCTTCTTGTTACACAAACAACGTAATGGGTACTTCATTCTCTCAAATATTTATACAAAAGACACTGTGTCAGTTCATGGAAATAGAGCAGTCAGACAGAAAATCTCCCTTCTCATGGAACACGAGATAGTCTAATGAAGGAAATAATTATTAATCTCAGTTCTCTCCCATTAAAATGACAATGAAATTGTTTTTGAACATTAGTTAGTACATAGTGACGAAAAAATTATAGTCAACAGAATGAAAGATGACCACTAAATTTTGGAATATAAAAAGCATATAAACAATTGCTGATTCAGCAGAACTGAGTTTTTTTTTTTTTTTTTGGAACATTAAAATCTGTTTTCCAACCAAAAATGGGGAAAAAATTATTCTACGGAATTGGAAAGGCAGCTTATTAGGAAGTATCAGAAGACCTTAAAGACATGGGGAAAGGACAGGTAAAAGCTGAAGGAACGGTGAAAAGTCTATATAGGAAGAAATCAAAATACTTCCTCGGCCAGGCCATTATCCCACCCCCATGGAAATGGCTCATTCTCTGCAAGTGTTGAACCAAAGACATGCCTGACTCTGACACACCAATAACAGTCCAGTCTCCTTTCCTTATGTGGATCTCACAACATTAAAATTTTAAAGTACAATAAATACTCCTTATATTTTCAGATTTATCAGACTTACTATATATGGTAAATTTAATGGTTCCTATCCTCCAAAAAGCTGTCAAAGATGGTACCTGTGGCTCAACAGCCTAAGGCACCAGCCACGTACACCTGAACTGGCGGGTTCGAATCCAGCCCAGCCCCACCAAACAACAATGACACTGCAACCAAAAAATGGCCGGGCATTGTGGTGGGCGCCTATAGTCCCAGCTACTTAGGAGGTGGAGGCAGAATATTCGCTTGGGCCCAGGAGTTGGAGGTTGCTGTGAGCTGTGATGCCACTGCACTCTATCCAGGGTGACAGTTTGAGGCTCTGTCTCCAAAAAAAAAAAAAAAAGCTGTCAAAGAAAAAGATTTACTGTGTTCAAGGTTTATACAAAGAGGAAAAAAAAAGGAAATTATTTTCAAAGACTAAATGATTATCCTGCCAGGGATGCTGTAAGCAATAAATAGAGGTAATTCATTACAATTTTAGGGGGCAGCCCTTGTGGCTCAGTGAGTAGGGTGCCAGCCCCATATACTGAGGGTGGAGGGTTCAAACCTGGCCACAGCCAAACTGCAACAACAAAAATAGCCGAGTGTTGTAGTCCTAGCTACTCAGGAGGCTGAGGCAGGAGAATTGCCTAAGCTCAGGAGTTGGCAGTTGCTATGAGCTGTGATGCTACAGCACTCTACCAAGGGCGACAAAGAGAGACTCTGTCTCAAACAAAACAATTTTAGGTAGTGCACAAATAATTTCACAAATCTTATTGCTTAGTCAATAATGAAAAAATTTTTAGATATCCTATATTTATTAAATATTAAACAGGCATTTTGCAGAAATGGTGGTAGTATGTGAACATCTAAACTTTTCAGGCATACTAGTGCAGAGATAACTACTAAATTGAGTGGTAAAATTAAGACTAGATAAACTATAATTTCTTCAAACTACAAGGAGTCCTTCAAATGTGATTCTAGAAACTTTTTGTAATTGATAGATTTTAGGAAGCAATTTTTTAAATTTATATTGATATAATATAGGTTAGCCAAATACATGCTTTTTCATGTATTTTTCCAAGACATTAAGTAAAATTAATTCTTTGAGCTACAAGAATTTAAAGTTCTAAAAACAGTGTAACAGACTAAAGAAACAAAGCACTTACAGAAGACCGAAAAGGGGATAACTAGCAGTTATACTGATACAAACTATCATTTCTTGTGCTTCTTCTATGTTGTTAGGCAGAGTTAGACATTCAAAAAAGATAGACTTTACACAAATCCCCCCCTTTACAGATTAAAAATCAAAGACTCAAAAGTTAAGTCATTTACTTATGATTCCAGTCATGAGGAAGACAGGAAAAAAGTATAACTTAAGGGGAAAAAAAATCCTTTGATAACCAAGTATCACAATTAAATGTTCAATATATTTCCTATCATCCCTAACCTAAACATCCTTATCAAATCCATAAAGGAAATAAATTAACTAAAGATTGGTAGGTAAACACATGGTCAATAACATAGATCTGGTACGTGTAATATTGCAATGAGGTAACCATGAATTTGATAGGGCATATTCCTCATGTTCACCTTACCCTAGCTGAGGTCTTAAATTATATTGCTGGTTTAGTCAATGAAGAATCATAGCAAAAAGAATACTCAGTGCTTCCTTTTTGTTTTTGAGACTGGGTCTTGTTCTTGTCATAAGAGGTGGAGAAAGAGATATCATCACAGCTCACTGCAGCCTCAAACTGCTGGGCTCAAGTGATCCTCTTGCCTCAGCCTCCCAAGTAGCTGGGACTACAGGTATGTGCCACCATGCCCAGCCAATATTTCTATTCTGTATATTTTGTAAAGGCAGAGTCTCTCTCTTGCCCAGGCTAGTCTCAAACTCATGGCCCTACACAATCCTCCCAGTACAGCCTCCCAAAATGCTAAGAGCACAGGTGAGCCACTGCACCTAGCCCTAAAACTTCTTTAATAGATACATTTCCATTTTTCAATTAAACAAAGACAGAAGTTATTGAGCAACCTAACCACCAAAAAAAAAATCAGAAAAAATTTGACTAAATCCTTGACACTGCAATGACTTGCATCCTTAAAAGTCAAAGAACATTTAGCAATTAAACTTAAATTCTTTTATTTTCAGAAATCCTCCTACACTTGCATTACGTAGTATCATAAAAAGCAGTAATTTTGTCAAACTAAAGGGAGACTCAACTATTCATGCTTTTAAAATGTGCTTTTAATTTCTCTGACTACTAAAGCCTATAATAATGTCACTTGGAAAACAGAAGGCTGACTGAGCATCTGAGGGTAAAAAGGAATGTTTTCACAGGCGCAGTTGGTAAACACCACTGGCTCTTGTTGAACGTTCTTCCTTAACTGGAGTCCAATCACAATTTAACTTTTAAAATCTCCTTATTACATAGAGCAATGGAAGGCCATATTATCTACATTATTCCTTCTCATAAAACTCAAGTGTTATTACTTTAGTTGTATTTATGTACTTCATCATCAGCATCCATTCCTTTCTCACTGTGTTCCTTCCTAAGAAGAACTTTACAAGTGCAAGAATAGCAACCTGTGGAACCCAATGTAAAACTATAATGTCAAAGCAATTCTTCACTGCATTACAGCACAGCAGTGCAAATAAGGCCAGGTTAATGGGAACTGATCATTGTACCTGAGTACATCCTATACTAATAAATGTGCAGTCAGTAAATCTACTTGGGTGCTGGAACAATTGACCTTAAACAGAACTAAGTCCCTGGGAAATGCATAAAGCATAATCATTAAACAAAGCAAATACTGTATTTATGAAATTTAAAGTATTTTTTCACACTTAAATTTTTACTCTAAATGAATGAATTTAAAAAAAAAAAAACCACGGTAACTATGAATGGGAAATTCAGAAAAAAATACATATACCCTGTAAATATATGTAATAAGTATGTATAATCTCTAAAAAAAAAGTAAGTTATAACCAAAAGAGAGAAGTGGTTCAAAAACGAGTTGATAGTTTTTGATTACTAAATTTAGTGATTTTACCACTCAATTTATAAATTGTTATTTAGTTTTGATAGCTGCCTCATCAGGTATTTCAGTTTAGATCTATCCAGAGGAGCAGGCCATTCTCATATTCAGTAAAACAGACTCAGTGACAAGGAGAAAATCAAATAACAAAGGAATAATTTCAGGGCTTAATTAAGTTCCTTGGTCCTTTCCTGGTGGATTTCTGAGCCGTGTGTAAGGCAGTAGAGGGTACTGACACAATCAGGGTTTTAAAACCTACGCCATAAAAGAAAAGAAAGGAAACAACCCCCCAGTCTTCACCAATATACTAATGAATGGATAAACATGTGTATTATATATGTACAATGGAATAATATCCAGCCTCGGTAAGGAAGGAACTTCTGACACATGCTACGTATGACACTTTGAAGGATGAACCTTCAAAAACATTAAGGTAAATGAAACAAGCCAGTCACAAAAGGACAAATACTGTGCAGCGCCACCAGTAAGTAGGCAGAGCAGTCAACTTAACAGAGACAGAAAGTGGAACAGTGGCTGGTCACAGAGGATGAGCGGTTACCATTTAGTAGATGTGAAGTTTCAGCTTGGTGAGTTAAAAATGCTCAGGAAACAAATGGTGATTGCTGCACAACAATGAAAATGCATTTAATGCCAATGAACTGCATACTTAAAACTGTTAAAATGGCAAGAAAAGAGAAGATGAAAACCATGAGCTTACAACTGCAAAGAGTCTAACAGGCTTTCAACAGCACTACTGGGATTTAAATACTTAATTTACTAAGTGATACAAAGATACTCATTGGTTAAATATATTCGCAATGTAGACTACAACCTGATGCATGTGAGGATTTGAGCTGATTAAAGAAAGGCTTTCAATGTAAGTCTCTTTAAAGCTTCTATGGAAAGCTTCAACATTTCTGATTCTGATGGGTGTGTCTTTTCAAGAACTCTCTGGAAAGAGTTCAATCATAAAATAAGATAAAAATATAAATTACCATGCACTTATTTCATTTTCCAACCTCTGTATTAACCTGTTCCTGATATATATTTACAAAGAATGTACATTCTGCAACAAATCTTTTCATCAATCGCCATGTGGAAATCTTTGGCAAAGATGCTGTGCATTCCAGGCAGGATTCAAGTAAGTTTGTGAGGGACTGAAACCTGGCTTATGAGCGAAAAATTGGATTTAGGACTCGACAAAGAGTTTCTTTTCTGAACTTAAAATAGTCTTTAAATTTTCATACTTACATTCTCCATCATGGGTAAAGGAACAAAATAATTTAAAACTTCAATTATCTATTGGTAGCTTTCCACACACTTCTTATTTTAGTTTTATCTGCCCACATCAACACTGTATTTGAAATCACATTTCTTCTTTTAGCAAAAAAAGACTAAATTAAATATCCCTGGAAATCCTTTTTCAATTCACTTAAAAATTCTTAACTGGTCTACTTCTACATAACAGGAGTTCTCTACTAGGAAACAAAATAATTTTTAAAAATTGATGCAATTTCAATCTCCTTTAGTATCTTTCATTTAAATATTTTCAGTGCTTATTTTTTTTAATTTGCCCCCCCCTTCTTGGTTTTCTTTAAAAATGTTAGACAAATTATTTTAATTGTAGATAATGAGATTTCATTTAATCCTACAACTTTCAGTTTGGGCCTAAAATTTCAAACTGATTTAAAGCATCCTTATTTGTATTATGGTAAAAAACAAAAAGAAAATTCAGGCACAACTAGAAATACTACTGTATCTGAATGATATGAAATGTTTCTCTAATAGCCAAATTGTCAAATCAGCTTAATTCAAATAGGGAAACATGTTAACACAGCTGCTGTCAAACTGAAAGAGCAAGATGAAAAGATTAATTAAAATGAACTGACAGTTCTTAAAAGATAGGTTAAAGCAGGGCACAGTGGCTCACACCTGTAATCCTAGAACTCTGGCAGGCCAAGGCAGGTGGATTGCCTGAGCTCACAGGTTTGAAACCAGCCTAAGCCAGAGAGAGACTTTGTCTCTAAAAAAAAGTACCCAGGCGTTGGTTGTGGTGGGCGTCTGTAGTCCCAGCTACTTGGGAGACTGAGGCAAGAGAATCGCTTGAACCCAAGAGTCTGATGTTGCTGTGAGCTCTAATGCCACAGTACTTTATCAAGGGCAACAAAGACTCTCTCAAAAAAAAAAAAAAAAAAAAAAAGATTAAAACCAAAAAATTTTTGTGAAAATACTAGAATATAACAGTTCTAAGACTCAGGGGAAAAGCATCCTTATTAGCACAATAGTGATTAGAATAATGGACAGGTTACCCACAACATGGGGCACCCACCACTCAGCATAAATATGTTTGGATACGTACATACATGAATACATGACTCAGCATAAATATGTTTGGATACATACATACATAAATACATGACTGCATTTAAGATTTATCTTCAATACAAATACTATTCCACCAAAGCACCAACAAAGTTTGTTGGGAGGGGACACATGGACCAATCAACCCAATGGTTACAATGTGACAAAAAATACTGA
Organism: Arctocebus calabarensis; assembly: GCA_963573935.1. NCBI lineage: Eukaryota > Metazoa > Chordata > Mammalia > Primates > Lorisidae > Arctocebus > Arctocebus calabarensis. The sequence goes on from CAUYON010171537.1 coordinate 15,497, forward strand.
CAATAATAAGTACATGCCATCTGTGTGTGTTATATATAAATACATATAAACATACATATACACAAACTTATATATGAAGGGATGTGCTCCCATGTAACAAAATTTTGCTTGTTTTCTAAGTCAGTGGCTCAAAGATAGCTCTTTGTACAAAAGCAATGTGTTACTGCTTCCCATCATTAACCAACCAAAGCTCTGGGAAAGCTGGTTTCCCCTCTTCACACAGAAAGCTGCTCCTAAGGCCTGAGTTCTGATAGTCTTACCCCCACTGGAGAGGGATTAGTTAGCACTTGGGGCCTGGGGTTGCCAGCCCCTAATGCCTTTATTCTGTACAGTAACAATCAAGGTGTCCTTCAGTCTGCTGAGATGGACCAGGCACTGCTGCGTGCTCTGCAGGGAAAGGTAAGGAAACACAAGTAGGAATTTGTTTGTTTTAATTACAGTCATTAGCATCTGTATTAGTTTTCTAATACACTGCTTCGAACCAAGTTTAAAATGAAGTATCAGGCCTTTAAACAACCCCAGACTCTTTTACACAAAATCTGCATCTTAACAAGAGCCTCAAGTGATCCGTGCCAAGGAAAGTCTCAAATTACTGCTCTAAAATAACCACCTCTGCCACCTGAGGTCCCCAGTCAGCCCCAGGCTTAATTACATATCACCATCCCCAAACATTTAAGCTTTAGAAAGAATGCCTGGAAGCAGCTCAACAGCTAAATATGAACTGATACTTTCTCCAATTCCAGACTAAAATGAGAAAAGGTTTAAACTAAAAGCAGAGATTCTTATTCCAGGCTCTCCTCAGGCTCTCCCCTAAAGAGACAAATATCAGTGCCCAGGACCTACATCAATACTGTATGTTGATTCCTGAGGTGAAAAGGAGAACAATAAATCAGAAGACTGCTTCTCAAACTTCAGGTACCCGTGCACCACCTGTGCATCTGTTAAATGCAGATTCTGATTCAGTAAGTCTGTATTAAAGCCTGAGATGGTACATTTCGGATACTCTAAAAAGGAGTAGCTCAGCCTGGAAATCCAAGCACTCTGAACTGATTGTCAAAAACAAAGATTTCAAGTTTGTGCTCTCAACTTATCTTTCTCTATAGTCAAGTATGAACATGGTCTCAACTCAGAACACTCACATACGCATCACACTATTTTAGAAAAATACAAAAATTAACATGACACATCTAACATGTGAAGGAGACAAATCAGCAATGAAAAGAGTGCTGAGAGAGGGTGCCTACTTAACCCACACCTGGGATCATGACGATTTCACAAGTGACATCTAATAAAGAAGCACATGAGGATGGAATTCCTTCAGGCAAAGGGTGGAACATCGTGAGCTCTAGAGGCAAGGGAAAGCCTCATACATGAGGCACCCAAGTACGTCTACAGCCAAGAATATGCAGGACAGACTATCTGAAAGGAAGTGAGGAAAGGCCAAAACGTGAGGAATCGGGTAAATACCTTAAAATATTTTGGACTTTTCCTAAAGACAACAGGAATGTAAGAATAGACTTGTGTTTTGAAATCCAGCTCTAAATGCAAGCTGTAGAACAGACCAAACGCGGGTGAATTAGCAGCTACTGCAGTGAGCCAAGTGACCGATGTTGGTGACATGAACTAGTGTGGTGGCAATGAGAATAGGAGTGAGCGACTGAATGTGGGTCCCGAATACATGCGATGTAGGTTAAAGCAAGGAAATAAGGAAGATACTCACGACAATGACTTCAGACAAGTAGACGGTGGTACTTCTCACTAGTTAGTAAATATAAGGACAATAAGATTGAGCAAGAGAAAACTACAAAGTTTTAGAAAAAAGCAGAAATGTCCAATAGGCATACTGGCAACACAGGTCTCAAGGGGAAAATGTGGGCTACACATACAGATTAGTAAATATAGTAATGACATCTATTTCTGGCCTAATTGGAATAATAGGGACCAGATTTACCACCCTGCCTGAAGTACAACAAAAAAACAGAACATAGGAAATAATGGTTTGCAGACACAGAAAGTAAGACAGCGTACAACAATGGCCCTGAGAGACAGATCACGAGCTCCACAATTACGCAGCACAGCGAGGAAGAATCGGGCAGAGCCCAGCCATCTCCCCAAGGTGAAGAGATGAAGGTGGGTCAGGAAGGCCAAGCCTGCAGTCAGAATTCTGAAGAGCAGCAAACACCACAGAGATCTTTAAACTAAGTTTAGACCAACATGGCACACACATGAGGAAACACCCCAAAGACCCACTGGAAAGGATTAGAGGGAACAAACCTAAATAAAGCTGATACTGGCAACATGGATCAATCTTAAAATAACTGTGCTTAGTGAAGCCAGATAAAGAGTAAACACCACTATGATTGCATTCAATGAAACTCTAGAAAATGCAAAGGAACCTATATCCTTTCCGAGCCTTGGGCTAGGGGAAAGGATTACAAAGGAGCCAGGTAAACTTCCGGGGGACAGACTGTTCATACAGCATTTTGATTGTGGTGATGGTTTCATGGATATATATATGTGCCAAAACTTATCCAATTATACACATAAAATACAATGATACCTTGGAATCTAAACTTAATCTGTTCCAGGACTCTATTTAGAGTTCCAAATCTTTCAAATTCCAAGACAATTTTTACCCCTTTAAAATAACTGAAACTAGATTAATACATTCCTGGGTCCCCCAAACTCAAATTTTCAAAATGATTTTAACAGTAAATATGCTGGATTTTAAGGTAAAAGATTAACAAATAATAAGATTTGAATAAAACGTAAATTAATAATATTAAAAATACAAAATCCTAAAAATACATAGGTCTGTTTCGTCACAAGTGAACACTTGTGTTCACAGACCCCTTAAACTCCTTGACAAACTTCTCTGCGGCCTCCCAATTAGGACTGGCAGCCTCTCCATGTGCAACAGCCCTGCGGATCCCAGGCCTTTCCTAAAGTTCTCCAACCAGCCCCTCCTGGCTTTAGGCTCCACCTTTTGAGCACCAGGATCAGGCTGGCCTTTCATTAAATCATCACGGAGGACCTTGCCTTTCTCACAGATTGTCTCAGAAATACCATCATCAGCCAGCTATTTTTCATTAATACAAACTAAGAGGAGTTTTTCCATCTCTTCCATACGTTTCGAACTCCTAGAGGTCAGGGTCATAATCCCTTTCATCACATCAGCTACTCTGATAGCTTCTTTATTTCTCAAAATCATACAGTCAATTTAGGTATTCCGAACATAACAGTGAGATCTGCCACACGGGTACCACTTTCATGCTTAGCAATAAGATCTTTTCTTTTATTTATTTATTTATTTATTTTGAGACAGAGCCTCAAGCTGTCACCCTGGACAGAGTGCTATGGCATCACAGCTCACAGCAACCTCCAATTCCTGGGCTCAAGCGAGTCTCATGCCTCTGCCTCCCAAGTAGCTGGGAC